>JAPYZO010004972.1:0-17368 GCA_030522905.1 Torymus flavipes | reverse complement strand
AGTAGTACCGAGAGAGAGAGAGAGAGAGGGGGGGGGAAGAGAGAGCGAGATAGTATACTACTATATATCTGCGAACGCGAATGTGCGCGGGAGCGAGAGAGACGTATACGCGCGCGGCGAGCGACAAGGACGGAGCTACTCGCACAGCGTATACACACACACACATGCGCGCGGCTTAGCGCGCGCGCAAGCGAGCGAGTCGCGCCAGTACCCGCGATCTCTCTCTCGCTCTCGCTCGCCGACGTCGCCGTCGTCTACAGTCCCTGGCCCGAGCGAGCGAGCAGCTAGCAGCAGCAGCCAGCACCACCAGGAGGCCGAGAGAAGATAGCGAGAGAGGAAACACTGTGCGTGCGCGCCCGTCGTCGTCGGGGCGACACGAACAAGTCCAGACGAAAAAGGAGTAGAAGTAGAAGGAGAGAGAGAGGGAGAGACTGATACCCTCGGCGACGACGCGCGTGTTGCTAGCGTGGCCGTCCGGGAGGCGCCGCCGTTGCCGCCGCGCGCGCGATATAACCTCAAACGCGAGAGAGAGGCTGTCGCGCGCGCGCGCTCGTACACCGGGCGTGTGTACGAGGAGGCTGCTCTAGGTGTGGTTCGCAACTGGCTAGTTTCTGCCTGGTCGTGCGGAGGAGAGCATAACAAGAGTGCGGGTGCGGTAGAGCGGCAGGTAGAGGTCAATGCCGACGGAGACGACGTTGCACCAGGAGGCGGTGTGACGAGAGAAGAGGAGGTGAAAGTCACACGTTGAGGGGGAGATATGCCTCGACAGCGTCCATATGGCCGAGGACTGGCCGAGCGACGACCACCCGGGTGAAGGACCTCGCCGCGCCGACCAGGAGATGATGACGACGATGCGCTGCTGCTGCTCCTTCGTGGTGGCCACTTCCGTTTTTCATCCCCAGTGAAAAGTGTGCTCTGCGTCTAGGTGCCTACATATCGGCGTTCTGGAGTGCAAATATACATATACGTACCTACCTACCTACACACACACACATATATATATATATACACATATATATACATACGTACATCTATATAGTGCGGTGCTGTGCGCGAAACCGCACGCGCGCGCGTGTGTGTGTGTGCGTGTACAGTTTCGACTACCTGTGCTCTCCGGAGCACCAGTGTCCACATACCAACACGCGCAAGAGTACCAGAGAGAGAGGGTACGCAGATACGTAGACGCGAGGGTCGTGTGTGAGAGAGGAGAGTGCAAGGGTTGAGGTGAGAGAAGATAGACATAGAGAGAGAGCCTGAGCGCTATTGAGAGAGTAAAGAAGCAGCAGCCGTAGCCGCAGCCGCCGCATCCCCGCTTTCCCGATGTACGTTACGGATGACGGTACGTTTCTCTCTCTCTCTCTCAACGTAACATATACACTGCTCCACTATACTTACGTCGGTACATGTCTATAGTTCTATATGATGGTTCCGTCACTGTCTCGCTCGCGAGCACCGCGCGTTTTTTCTATTTAGAAAACGAGCAGATCCTGGTGAAAATTCGACCGACTCCACTTTTTTTTTTCTCTATCGCTCGCTCGCGTGCGGCGCTCTTGAGTGTTGGCTACGCGACGGCGTTAGGTATACGTTTTTGGGTTTCGCAAGCCGACAGTGGTTTTTGTTTACCCAGTCGCGGATGGTGATAGCGTGGGTGGACGAATGGGGAAATACAGGAGTTTTCCTTTTGGTTGATGGAGTAGGTAGGTGTGTGTAGATTTGGTCCCTGTATTAATATAAGGGCAGCAGGTATTCTAGTGGGCTCAGAAGAGAAAACAATGTGGGTAGGTTTTCGTTTTTGAAAAATCCAGGATGGTAACATTTATGAAAGTTTGTAGGATGTCTGAATCTTTATCAGTGTGCAAACACACAGTACTTTTTTTCTGTACCTAGTTCTTATTTTAATTTGTAGAAAGTTGAGGATCTTTTGGGTATGCAAGGACAGGATTTTTAAAAACATTGTCAACAGTCTTACTTAACTTAGATTCAAAATCATGTAATGCTGTTATTAGTTGTATTAATTAAACAACAATATTTGTGGGGAATGTAAAAAAAGCAAGCATAAATTCTTATTTGATTTCTTTGCTCCACTTTAGTTTTTAAATAAATTCTACTTTACTATCCTGCGTAAAGGTATTGCATTTAATTTGTCATTAATTTAATAAAATCTAGTTTTACTAGGTAAGGAAAATTATGATTTCTTTATAAATTATTGATTGGAATACAATTGATATAGATTTATAATCATTGTTTATTGGAACAGTAAATGAATTTTTAAATTTGGTTTAGTTGTTGACATCTATATTCATTCTTATCTAAGGGTAAAAATATGGTATATAATGTCTTAGTTATTTTTAAATATATTGAAATGTGGTGCTTCTACCTACTATAGTTGATTACTTGAGAATATTTATTTAAACAACTTATAATTTTCTCAAAGAGAATGATCTCTTTGCATGGTCTTGATTCATGCTTCATAAATATGTTTAAAAGGAAATAAGTAATTTCATGAATAATAGTATCAAAATTTATATATTGGTTTAAAAGAAAATTTAAATTTGTAGTATTTACTTGATACATAAAATTCACATGTAAATTATTCAGTATATTATTAATCTATTTTGGTCATCCAGGGTTCAAAGGATCGATCCCAGAGTAAATGTGCTACTATGTAGCTTTATTTATCATAATAAACTGCCGACTCCAAATAAAAATATGTCCATGTAAATTTTTCGTAGAGAAATTGCAAATAACAAATAAATGTTAACCGATTTTTTGGAGTAGAGGCCATTTGATTTCATGTGAATTTTATGTTACAATTTAAAAGTGAACACAATGGGTTAAAAAAACATGTTTTCTGATATTTTCTTAAACTAATATTTGATTCTTATTTGTGTTACAGGAGCTTTGAATCAGGTAACTGTAAAACAAGAACGTCCAGATGAAGCGGAAATCAGGGAAATGGCTGCCAAACTGGTGGAAGCACACAAGGCGAAAATGGGTACAGCAGCAGCTCAAGCAGCTGCTGCTGCAGCCCTGCAGCCTAGGCCGCAAGTGGCAAATCAAACAAACTTGTCAGGTTTGCTTGGCTATTTCAACAGACGGCCAACTCCAGAGGCTACCACACCAAAGCCTGCAGCACAAGAGGGTAAACCACCATCGGATGATGAGAGCCTAAGAGGTCGATTTGGATGGACTACTTTTGGCGATACTCATATACCATACATATTCAGGGCCAGTGAAAGGTACTGTGCAGTTAGGATTCTAGAATCTAAACTGCTCAACAAGTACCTCAATAGCCTCCATGGAGATATTTACAGCTGCACATGTATACGAAGCTACTATATCTCAGATGCCGAAAGTAAACTCCTAAATGAAATAAACACAAAACATTGTGAGAATCAGTTTGGTCGTGAGCAGTTTACTTGTAAAGATCTAGTGGTTCGTATGGCCGATGCAAAAGAATTTCACACTTTCCTGGATGTGTGTTATTCAAAATTATCTGCTGGATCCACTCAAAATGCAATAGCAGGTCATAATAAACCAGACAAATGTGGATTCATACGCATAAACAAAGAATCTGTGGTACCATATACCATTAAAGGAGGCCTCAAATATGTTCCTCTCTTCTACTTTGAAGGTGAAACAGAAAATCTGAAATTGAAAGCAGAGAAGCTAGAAGGCTGGGACCTGTCGTACTTAAAATTCTGCTGCAAAGTACAGGGTATTCGTAATGAACTGTTTTCTAGTGATACTTGTTCCGTGATCAGTTTGAACGATATCAAGAGTTACTTCCCTCCAGGAACGGGTTTTGAAGATTATTGGCCCAGCAAAGTGACGGACTCACCATTGTTAGTGAATTGCAAAGGTAGTGGTAGTGGTGGTGGTTGGACGAAGCAGCCACCAACCCCACCACAAACAAAGCAACCAGTGCAAAACAACGTCACAAAAAATTCCATAAATGCAAGAGGTGCTTCGCTGCAGAATATGCTACCACGAAACTCAATACCAGGCACTACTTTACAAAGAGTCAATCAGAGACCCGGAGTTACAACTCATCCGGTACCTTCGTCTCCTTCAGGTGTGTCCTCGGTGAGGACTAATCAAGTGTCTCAACCTATGATGAATGCTGTACAAGCTGCAACTGTCAATGGATGGTCTGGTCTCGTTGGAGGACAACCAACTTTCCCAACACCAATGTCACAAGCTAGTTCTATAATAAGAATGACAACTGGTGGCTTGAACATGCATAACGTAAACAATGTAAGTATTTAGAAACAAAATTTCATAAATTTTAATTTCATTTGAATTACATATTTAAACTATAGTCAAAAGTTCTGATAAAATACAAAAGTTACTCGTAATTTACCCATAATTTATTAAAAAAAGTTATAATTCTATCGAAAATATTAATTATTCAAGAGTTGGAAGTACACCAATACAAATAATGTTGATTTAGTTGAATATGTATATACTACCTTTTGACAAAGGAAGTCATCAGAAGAGAAAACAACTGAATCATTTATTCCATTTATGAGATATAATTATTAATTAGACTTTTCATTAATATATGAATAATATAATATAGAAAATTAATAACAAATATCCTTGATTATTAATGAAATACTAAAACCTCATTCAACTTTGAAATTTAATCATTAAAACTCATTATGAATTTATTATGCTTAATTTTAATTTAGCTAGCTAATGAATAATTATCTATCGTCGATACAAATAATTTTTTAATTTTAATTATACAATGTTGATAATGAATTGAATTTAAATTATTATTCATAAACAAATGTGATGAATAATTTATAAGTCATAATTATGAAATATTAATTAATATATGAAGTTTTGAATTACCAGTTTTAAAGAAAAACATTTTTCTTTTTGCAGTTGTCCACAACAAATAAAAACTATACACAGCAGCCATCTAGAAGTAGAGGGGCCACTGGAACTCCACAGCAGTACCCAGTATATCCTAATACAACAATGCAAACAGCTGTGCCACCTCCTCTTGTTAGAGCAACTGTGCATTCCAGTCAACCCAATTTAGGGTAAGGAAAATTCTCAATTATTCGTTACATGAACTATAATATAATACATAGACTCATGACTTAGTCTTTTATATCATGCAACCTATTGCATTAATTTGAAATAATCTATAGCTTATGTACAATGTAGTAAATAAAACAAAACAATGGGGAATGGACATAATTTACTTGAAATTAATACTATTTTGTAATATAAGGTAATTATTACCAGAAATTATGATTTAAAAAAGTATAGTCTTTCCATTAAAAAGTAAATGAACATATTTTATATTGTAGACGTATAATTATATTAATGTACATATAAAACATTGTATATACTTTCATAGATATCATTTTTCATTTCGACAAAAGTGTCATTAAGAAAAAAAAGTTTTAGTATTGTTCCTTTTAACTGTATTAGTTATTATTTTTATCATAATCATAAAAATATAATTATACAATTACCAAAATTATAAATATAAAAATTAATTTATTAAAATTTAAAACAAAATTTGCTAGTATGTCTATTCCCTATTTTTTTTTTTTTTTTTTTTTTTTTAATCATTTTTCATTGCACAGATAGACTCATACATCATTATTGTAATACAAATAGTTGCCCTGCTGTCCATTTTTGTACCTTGTACATACAATATTGTATTTTTTTTTTTTTAATATAGTTATCCAACCTATGGGAAGGATGACTGGTGAGTCCCCACAGTGTACAATAATCATACATATGAAGCAACAGAGAGAGCAGAGCATGGCGCGTTATTAAAAAAAAAAAATTGTTTTGTAGTTAATTCATTCTAATTTTGAAGATGTTCTTTTTCATTTTACTTGATGTTTTTTTTAAGGGAATGACTTTAATCTATGTATTATTTTATTAAATTTTTAATTCAGGTATAGAAATTTTAATAACTGGGTTCTTGTTTTTTATTAAAAGACATGCTTACACATAATTACAACTGTTTATTAAATATGTTGCATGATATGTAAGATCAAAGTTTACTTTGTATGCTGCATATAGAAAAAAGATTTTTTTTTTTTTTTTCATTATATTATTTTGGAGACTCATCTACAGTCTTTTTCGAATATTAATTGTGAAATTCATCCCATTTATAGCACTGCGTGACATAAATCAGCACTTATGTACGCCTATCCGTGGCATAAGTAGTCCATTATAGCACCGTACTTATCGCCCGCGCTACCGCACAGTGCTATAATAGACTGCTTATGCTACGGATAGGCGTGGCAGCGGATTTTTGTAATTGTACTATAAAAAATCGTACGACACTTGTGCCTTTAATGGGCCTGGTAATACTGGGCCACTTAATTAAGGCACTAGTATTGTAATATACTATTGTTAAATAGTTTTTTTAACTATTATTTTTAAGTTATGCTTGCACATATTAAACATTTTACATGTCTCTATATTAGGGATGGGGACAAGGGATGTAGTTCTCTGCAACATTTCTGACATTTTGTTTTTTCTTTTGTAGGGTTTCCACAACATATACAACTCCAAGCCTAGTTCAAAACCCTGTCACAGCGAGCACATATCCTCAGATGCTTGGCTTGAGTGCGGAGCAGGTTCAAGCGTTAATGCCACAGCCCACGTCGGCGGCGTCCCTGATGACGCTCTCCCAGAGACACACACCGCCCGTTTTGAACACGAGTCATGCGGGTCACACGATTCACACGAGTCCAAACACGACTCACACGAGTCACACAAGTCATACGAAATACCCGCCACCCCTCATACCAGTGAATGGCAGCAGTAATAATAGGTAAAAGAAAAAAGGATATTTATACTTTTTTAAGCATATGTTAGTTTCACGAAAATATTGAATACTAAAAAGCTTACGGTAGCTGATATTTACATGGATATCAATTCTTAAATTAAAGTAGAGTTTAATAGCCACCATAAGTTTGCTGATTAAATTTCTAGGAGCACAATTAAATGTTGCAATTTTTTTTCAGGGATTCTAGGGGTAGAAAGCCTCTGATACCGATAGCGGAAACGCGTCCTACTCTCAGCTGTGCAGTCCAGCCTTACCAAGTTCAGAAAGCTTTGGTAGAGGACAAATTGGTACCCTGCATCAACTTCAAACCGTACATTTATTCAGAGCTTTTAATGACATTACCCGACTTCGTGGCTCAGTATTTTCCCAACTGCGACGTTGAGAGTTGCAGGCAGGTCTTGGATGTTCTAACGGTCGAACTGTACCAAGGCAACAGGTACGTTCTGCACTATGATCGCAGTTCTGCAAACGTTTCTCAATGTTTAATTACATCTTATTAAATAAACGTTCTCTCCCTTTTTCTCTTTACAGGCAACAGATGGAAATGTTGATGAAGAACGGCAAGTGCTCGTCTCTGAACGAGGAGTTACCGCTTATCCAGGTACGCAGCATCATGAAGTACATGCCACAGCTGAAGTACATGCTGAACAGTCGTAACATGGGAATGCCCGCAACGCCACAGCCCGCCCACTCGTCCGAGGATCACTCGGCGAAAAAGCGGCAGCGTACCAGCTAGGACTGGCTACAGCCTTACTGGCCAACTTACGACTATTATCACTCCGCCTTTTAGAGCTCTCGAGGGCCTCAAGTGTAGAAGCACGCGCACCGCGCGCGATCAAGAGAGAAAGAAGCAGCTTCTATACCGCGCGAGAGAAGGAACAAGAGTAAAGGAAGAGAGTGTGTGCGTGGATAAGCGTGGAGAAGAGTGTGCGGTTTCTCTTTTCTTTGCGATTCGTATTTTTTTTGTCGGTCGTCGACCCTTCGCGATGATGGACGACGACGTATGTGTGCGTGAAGTAAGGACAGAAAAAAGTGTACGCTGGTGCAACGAACGAACGTCGTCGTATTATCTTGGTATTTCTTTTTTCTTTTTCTTTTTTTTTTTCGTTTCACGAATATAGAGAACACAAAACATGTGCGCAGTGTAGTACTGGTGATCGTAATCGACTCGGATGTGGTAGGAGTGCGGGGCGATTGAAAGAGGGGGTGGTAAAACGACTGATCGCTAGAAGAAGGCAGAAATGATAGTTGAGCAAGATAATAATAAAAGATTGTGCAGTTTTTTTTCCTCCTCTTATATGAAAAGATCCACTGTGACAAGAAATGTAAATAAAGATTGAGAGAACAGAAAGAAAATGCAGAGGTTGAGCCGCAGACCTTTCTAAATCGTGTCGGTTCAGTTTGGATTTTAATGAGGAAAGTTTTTCCATTTTTTGATACATTAATCAGTGTTCTCGTTTCAAAGAATTTGTCGATTGCTAAAGATATCTTTTATTTACCTATGGTATGATAGGTTTGCAGACTAGAAAATCCTTATAAAAGTTTATTTGTTTACTTCCTACGTGAGAAACACGACTTTTCTTGTCAATTTTAAATGTTAATGTATCACGTATCATCTTATGTTTTCGGCTATACTTGCATTAAAAACAAGAAAAGAGTAAAATTCTTTAGTGGTTTTTATTGTTACGTACGACTGCAAACGCATTGAAATTCGTTGAATTGAGCAGATTCTGATTTGAAGTGTCGAAAGCCAAAGCCTCACCAAGTTCCTAGTTATTACATATGTAATCTGATTAAAATGCCACAGGCATATGCTGCCGGTTTGATTAAAACGGCAGTGCATTATTTATACACGTAGATTAACAGGACGGTTTCTTCAAAAGGTGTGAATCTTACGGAAAAAGGTAAATTAATGGTTCCAATTGTCTAAAATGTTGTATACACAGAATTTAAATGTTGAAGATGCTAAGTGTAAGTAAACGCTGTAAAATTATTACAGCTTTTAACTGGTTAATGATTAATCATCCGTTGGACTGTTTTATTAACTGTTTATTCATATTTATTATTTATTTTAATCGACTGGTTGACATTTGATTAGTAGAATACTGTGATATATTAATCACACAAGTAACCATGGATTAAAATGAGTAATTATAAATTGCGCTACTGCGAGCAGTAGCAAAATATTATATTAAACTTATACCCTTTCATTATTGAAGATATTTTAACGTATCTAATACATATTTGTTAAACGTACGTCTTCCGTCATAGCCAGACAGTATTTAAAAATTTACGAAAATGCTTTATTCGAAATAAATTTGTAAGGATCGCTTCACTTGAAGAAACCGTTATCAAAAAGTTTTCCATGCTGCACGATTCTAGGTAATACTGGAAAAAGAAATTGCCTGGTAAGAAGAGGCTATATCTATGACCTGTCACCAGTTAAAAAAATGGACTTTCAAACGAGTAAAAGAGAGATAAGAATAAAAGGAACGCATATAATAACTAATGTCGACTGACAGTTTCTGAAGTTCGCTACAGAAATTGTAAAAAGCTCTAAATATGTATATTTCAAGGCGAAAAATAAGTGTATATATAAAAAATAGATTATGGTATTAAATTCATGCGCGCCTCGCGCGTCTGAATTCTATATCTGTCGGTAACATAAAAGACAAAAAACAAAAGAAACTTGCTTGACAAAAAAAAAGAAAAAAAAATATCCTGTTACGGTGAAAATGGTATATTTTATTATTTATAAATTGTATTTAGTCAAAATGTGACTTGACAAATTCTATTTGCCATTAAAAAGACTACAACAAAGAACGGACTGGCTTCGTTAGACGATTTTTCGCATCGTCGACCACACCTTGTCTTTTTTATGTATCATGTCATCCCATGGTTAAAGTTTGCGTAAATAATAAATGATACACGGGCCAAGTAACGAAAGAAATTCCTTCTTTTATCACTTTGTTGCACCGACGGTGTGTGTGGGTGTCTGGAAGGTATGCGATATGAAAATTATACGAGAAAATCTTGGAAGTGAAAACGAGTAAAAAAGTAAGTTTTGTATACGAACGATTTTTATCTGCATTAAGTATATTTATTTCATGATGGATTGTAATTAAATTTATGTTTTTTTACATACACAAAAATTATTTGACAATATAAGATTCACCTTAGTCGTTTTGAATCAAATGAAAAAGCATTGTTTTACTTTTTGTTCATAATAGTCCCAGTTGTGTGAATGAAAAAAGTAATTAAATAATTGATCGGTAAGAAAAAAAAAGACTGCTGACAGACATCAAGTATGTAAATTCTGCTGTTACATAGGAATTTCTTGTGTTTCTACAATTTTTTTTATTTAAACGCTCAATTATAATCTATCTATCTCTCCTCTGTCACTCTTATCCACCTTTATAATGGCATTTTGGTTATCGGCTCTATTTTAGCTTAATACTGTCATAGTTCTAATTAAATGAAAAAAATGAGTAATTAAAGAAGACGAAGAAGGTGCGATAATAAACGTAGAAACCGCTAAAGGTATTTTGTATATCATTGAATCTCGAGAGAAAAGAACTGCGAGGCCCTCAAGTCCAAAATTTAGAATTTAATTGTAATTATTAAGTAAACCGTTAGTTTAGAGCATTTATTTGTTAAACGAAACTTGTTAAAATAATACGTGTATTATAATTTATCACTTCGTCGTCTGTAAATATAACTCATAAGAAGTAAACTAGAAATAATAGACATTTCAAATAAAATCGTGATAAAAGACATTCGTTTTTACTGTATTATCTCCTGTAATTAGTTCTGTAGTTGTAAAAAATTTTTAGAAAAATTAATCAAAAAATAAAAATTAATTTCTTTTTTTAACGTGTTTTTCCATCGAATTTCAATAAAAAAAATTTAATTTAATTTCTAAATTTGTTAATATTTATTTATATAATTTTATTGACAATTACAATTGATTATTCTGAACTTTTTATTACTTAAATGTAAGTCTGAGTAACAGGAAATACGTAGGTTTAAGTGTAAATACTGATCAAAATAAACTTGAAAGCTCCGCAAAAAGATTAAAAAAATGTCATTTATATTTATTTATGTATACTTTATCAGTGATATTTTGAACATATTACATAGGGTAAACATTTTTCTAGACAATTTACAAACGCTTTGAACTTATGAATATTGTTTTTAGAGTAAAATTTTAATTATTATGTTACATATGTATTTTTGAGTCTATAGTCTACTTCATTCTTTGATAATAGTTGAAGATGCTTTATTCTTTTTTAGCAATAACAAAACATTATAATAATATAGGTACTTTGCGTGATATTTTTATTATTTATTACTGTCAAACAATAGTGCTTTTATGGCTATTATAATTAGACATAGGATGTACAAGAAAATAAAGTATGAAGAATTCCTACAACACGAAAGCTTGAAAAAGCGGGAGCAAGATGAAAGATATTTAACTCATTAATGCAAAGTTGATATCAATTTATATCGAGGAACGTCGAGTATAGGTATGAAGTATAGATTTGAAAAATGTTGTATTCATTAAATAAACTACAATTCGTTCATCTTCTTGTAAATGTCTATCTACTGGTATAGTCACCTTAGTTCATGTATTGCTATTGTTATGCCTAAAAATATTTTATACACCTTATAAATCATACCTGTTTCTTAGACATTTTCGAAACATGAATAAAAAATTATCTTGTGTTATGTAAGAAAATTTTCACAATGCTTATAAGGGGATGCCTTATACCGACAGAGTTCTCTGCCGTACCGACCATCATGTTTTTAATTAAATATTAATTGTTATGAGCTTCAATTCGCTTCAATTCTGAGAGTGGACGCACAGAGGCAAACTTATCCAATTCCAGGTCAAATTTTGGATAAATCTATTGGAAAATAAAAACATAATTTGAAAAACCGCATGATGTCGTAATTTGGGGTGGTACACGAGTATATAAGTATATAACGTGTAGTTGCTGTGAGGAAATGAAAATTGCAACTGCGGATTCGTTTAGATACGAAAGGCTTTGATTTTGAGAAGAATTTATGAGCTATAACTTGAGAATTTCGGTCTGAGACTGACCATTCACCGATCTCCTGCTGGTAAGCACGTGTCAGTCGCTCTTTTTCTCGAGTTGAGTGGGAGAGTCAGTCGTCGTCCTCTGCCTAATACTCCGCCTCTTGAGATAATTTCTTCGGCCTGTTAGAAAAAAATACCCTGTCCATAAATCACAATGAAGCCTCTTGGGATACGTATCTGAAAAAAAGAACCATATGCGTGTGGATCCCGAAAAGTGCGTTTTACCGGCGAAGCTGGGTGCGCATAGCGTTAGGGGTGACGGCTGAGAGAAAGTTTTACGCGGCGAAAAAAAATCTTCAGCGACGAAATGTTTGGGATGGATCTTTTCCACTCGAGAGAGAGAATATAGAGAGGATAGATTTTTTCAGTTAGGTGCTAAAAAGTGAGTGGACAGGGTGTGGAAGAAGCAAAAAGTGTGTTCAAAGTTAATATTGTTTGACAGCGTGAAATGATTTTTCTATACCTATAGGATTAAATACGTAAAGTGGAAGGTTGGAGGAGAGAGAAACAGTTATTTTTTTCAAAATTAGTTCGTTGATTTGAATTTTCATATAAAAAGGAACTATTATACGGATATGAGTGAAAATAAAATGATAATGGCATATCTTTATTAGCAAAGAGTAATGATGAGTCGGTATTTGAAAACAAAATTTTTATTCTTACTTTAATAATCTGAAAATTTTGTTTAAATATTACTCGAAATCACAAAAATGTAGAAAATAAGAAAATAATGCAATGAATATAATATAAAAATAAAAGTAAATAAATAATATTTAAAGAAAATCTTGACTTTTAGTTATTAATAGTAAGTACTTGCAATAAAGAAAAAAAATTCTAGAAAAGAAAAAGTCTCAACTATAGCACTTCTTCCAGCAAAATAGCTCCTTTTTCAAAGCGTTATCTAAATAACTCCTTTTTCAATACGTTAACGAAAGAATTGTGCATGTAGTTCCATTTTCAAGACGTCGCCGAAATAGTACCTTTTCCCAACTGAACGAAATAAAATCACGAAAGTATCAGATATATCTTATTATTTAATGCTTTGATATTATTTAATGCTCTGTCACTTAATACTTACATGGATACGATCACGTGATAAATTTGTATATTTTATATCATAATAACAAAAATCCCCAGAGATGGCAGACACATGTTTGTCTTTTCTCTTTAAAAAAAAAGTGACGAGCAGCAAGAGAAAATAAACATGCGCCGCGCGCCTGCCAATAAGTTTAAACTAATTTTTATTGCACACTGACGATATACACTTGAGCATCATCGGAAAAACCAAATGCTTGGATTCTTAATTTTTCAAATTGCATTTCGTAAAGAGTAATATTTTTCGTAATACTTCTAATCACATTACGTTACAGCTGATTAGTAAACAATTAATAGCACGTTTTTATATTATTATTTTTTTTAACGGGTGATACAGTATCTTCCCGTATCTTATCTTTGATTTTTTTAACTTTATGAAATTTATTTAGAAACTGAAAAGTTATTACGCAGTTTTGTGTTATCAGTACTATTATAAGGACGTTCTCCGAGGGCAGTGATGCTCAACTTCATCAATATTGCAAAAATTATGATAATAAAATACTATTTATGATGGAAACCCCTTGGGAAACCCTTCAATAGTCTAGATAAGTACGCGACCCAAAAAATAATAAAAATATAACTGTACTAAAAACACGGCACTAATACGATTTTTGAAATAAATTTACTTACACGGCACGCGTCTATAAAATATCCCAATAACGTGGAAGTTTCTCTTTATGTTGCTATATATTTGATCAAATATTTTTACTTTGAATACCGCTTTGGAAATACTCTACAAGTTTCAGAAGAATAACAAGAAAATTGATTTTTCAGAGAACGTCCACTTTGTGGTGGTTTAGGTACGCAGAAACCTCATTTTAACGTTTTCCAAACATATTAAAATGCGGGTAGCGTAAAAGTTTGTTATTTTTAAAAATATAGAAGGTTGTTTAATAGCACAGTGTGGTATTCGTGATGCAATCTACTCAGCTAGAGGTATCAGGCAAGTTTGAAACATATCTCAAAAATAAGTTTTTTTAAATAGTGTTCATAACATTCAAAGTAAATGACGGTCTGAAATTACGGTCGTAAAAATTAAGTACCTAGTAAAAAATAAAAAACAAGATTTATTTATTTTTGGATCATCAGTCGTAAAAGCGATTAAAAGAATTACAATATGTTCATGTGAATAAATTAATCTTAATTGTAATAAATTGTGGTTTTATTAAAAACTGTCAAATCTTTACACTGTGCCAATGACATTTCATTTTTATATAAACTGTTAATAGGTAACAAGCTTTTCGAATTCAAGCATTATACTTATTCTTTTAGACAGATCCGTCAACTTAAGGAGTATCATTGTAAACTCGACTGTACCCTCTACGGTTCGACGTTTAGATTGCGTTGATTGTGGAACTTTTTAGATGTTGATATTTCAAAAATCTCAAATTTGTTCACATCTCAAAAATCATGTAAAAATGTCTTCATTAAAATTCTATTAGTTTACCACAGCATATTCATTTGACTCTTCCATGTTTATGTATGATTCTGGGATAATTCCCGTTAATTTAATAAAATAAAAATAAAAAATAAAAAAAGCGATAAATTAATAGAAGATTGAGAGATCGATATAAAAATAGTACATCTAAATTTTACCATTTACCTTTATCTGACAGTAAAAACATGCGCTTTATTTTATAAATATATTTTTTAACTTTTCGAGTACACACTATAGGTCGTAACGACCCATGGAAATTTTTATTAAAAACACTTTATGGATTTTTCTAAGTACCAAATATATTATATTTTTCTCAAAAAGTGTCTTAATACATTTTCAAGATATCCAAGCTCACCCATGAATCTTTTGGTTATGGTATAATTGATGATTTCAATAATATAGCTGTTTATTAAAACTGTGTATACTGGACGGTCGAAAAAATAAGTTTGTACTCGAAGAGTTAAATTCTTAGTATCGTTCAATAAACTATCTTCGTAAATGAATATAAGTACTGCCATTCGTTTAAACATTTTCTTTAACCACTTTACTTCGAACATTCGATTTAGAAATACTATTATAAAAACCTACCAGCTGCTGTTATTTTTAATATTTTATTTACTAAAACTTGATCATACACCCCCACTTCATCGCCTCAACTCACCTTTCCACTGACAACAATTACGCCAATTTCACCTATACTGCACAATCAAACCTCCCTCAATATCTAACGTACTATTCATGGTGGAAGGAAAACGTACTATTTTATACCTACACAATCTCACCGCATTAATGGAGCAACAAATTTTTTCCGACTTTTCGAAAAAAAAAATTGGACAAGCGGCACGCGTATCATACCTAGGTATAAGTACCTGTATCTGCGCACACCGTGGGAACAAAACGCGCACGCGAAAAAAAACAGGTCACGCCGTCACCGCTAATTTTCGTCTTTTCACGAGTGGCATTTAAAATTTAAAGCCTTTTAAATCCCAGTGTGAGTGGCCCCCTCCAGACACTAGCGCGCGCAGGCGTTGAGTGACCACCTCGTGACCGTTATTGACGCGTACTTGTTTTCCGAAAACGTTTTTGACACTCGTTTATCGAGCGTTTTTCAACTTTGCATTTCTATACTCACCTAACCTAAAACCGTGTATTCGACACTTGGACCCTCGAGCAATCGTGAATCGACCTATAATACTTATGATTTTTACAAGAAAATTCGCCGTGCCGAACTAGGTAGACTCTACGAAAAACCCTATATTTACCTATCTGCACCATATTGCCCTCTACGGCTCACATAGAAACACCCACACTGTACCTCGGCGCTGGCTGTCAGGCTGTGTGCCTGCTGCGGGCTGCCCTCCGATGCTCGGCAAAACATACATATACACGGAGTCTCACGAGAACGTCCGACTACCTACCGACAGCCAGACAGCCGCAAGCACAGTTCTCTCTCCCTCTCTCACTCTTTGCCATACAGCTATTCCGTCCCGGACTCGGCTCTGTACACTCACGCGCATGTGTACGAATATGCCTGTGTAACTGTGTACACAGCAGCAGCAGGCGGCTATCGGGCTATAGAAACGCGAGGGAGCGAGCGAGACAGCTCTGAGAGAGAGAGAGAGAGAGACGACAGACAGGCCCCTCGTTCGTTTCTCCGGACGACGACTACGACGGACGTATTCGCACGCATACACGCAGTCTCTCGCTTCATTGCACCACATCACCATCGTGTTTGTGTTCGTCTTTTGCGATATGCTGCACGTCGCGCGCAGCAGGCCCGACGAGGAGCTACAGCTAGCCGTGTGGTAGTGTCAGTATATACAGTGTGTCAGCAGCAGTAGCATCTACGGCGACGGCGTGAGAGGCTAGCTAGTTTGGTAGCTGCCAGACAGACGAGACAGACGGACGACAGACGGACAGATATCTAGATAGAAACGCTATTAGTGCGCAGTGCTACCTACATCGCCGCCTAAGGGCGAGGCAGCAGCAGCAGCACAGCAGAGAAAGTGTATCGTCCCGAGCAGCAGGAGTAGCGGAAGCGACGGGGATGATGCGTCCGTAGGCGCAAACGCGGCGCCTGGAGATTGAGAGTTGTGAGGAAGGTAAAAGGCTAGGCGACGACGGCGACGACGCCGGCCAGTGCGCGTGTGCTTGCCGAGGAACCGGAGGAGCAGGAGTTATAATAACAATACACGAGGTATTATTATAATGGCCTGCCTCAACACACTCAAACAGGAGATCCGGACCCTCGAGTCCGTGTTCCCTAAGGGCCACGAGCGCTTCCAGATCATGTCGGCGAGCGTCGACGAACTCAGCTGCAGGTTCGTTGGCAAAAACGGCAAGAAGTACGAGATCCACGCCAACATCACAGTAAGTATATACCTTAAGCTACTTATTCACGTACCACCGTCATCATCATTTTTCTCTGCATCTCTCTCTCTCTCGCTCTCTCTCTCTCTCTCTCTCTCTCATGCTGCTGCAGCATCGCTTCTCTCTCTCTTTCTCTGTCTGTCTCGATCTCGTACATTGAAGAGAAGTAGGTTTCGCCAGAAGAAGGAGAGAAAGAGAGAGAGGCGGATACGAGGAGCGCGTTGGGCCTTTGTTCGGCCAAATCGGTGAAAGAGGGCCGCCGACATTTCCCGTCGATTATTTCCCGTCTCGCTCCCTCTCTCCTCTCGCGCCCTCTCTCGCATTCGCGCACGGCGTTCACGCTATAGCCTGTCTCCCTCTCTCTCGTTCCGTGCGAGTCGCGGCGACGTCTCTCTCTCTGTCTCGCCTTTTCTCTCTCTCTTCATCCTCGTCGAGAGAGAAAGACATGGTACAAAGACGACGTCGCCGTCAGGTGTAGCACGCACCTCTCTACTCTCCCCAAAAATTCATCTGCCCACACACACACACACAC
>JAPYZO010004971.1:0-13116 GCA_030522905.1 Torymus flavipes | reverse complement strand
GTCCACTGTTACGCCGAGTCAGAGGTCCCGTTACATCCCCAGCCAGTCAGACCAACATCGAACTGTGAGCACTGCTACGCCGAATCAAAAGTCCAGTCATATCCTCAGCCGTTATCCGAACCATCATCGAACTGTAACCATTGCCGCACCGAATCAAAGGTCCAGTCACATTCCCAACCATTATCCAGACCAGAATTGGACTATAACCACCGGCACCGGTTTTCAAAGGACCTTTCATATCCCCAAATAATACCAAGACCAGAATCGGACTATAACCATCGGCACAGTTTGTCAAAGGACCTTTCAGATCCCAAGCCATTATCCAGACCAGAATCGGACTATAACCATCGGCACAGTTTGTCAAAGGACCTTTCAGGTCCCCAGGACTATAACCATCGGCACAGTTTGTCAAAGGACCTTTCAGATCCCCAGCCATTATCCAGACCAGAATCGGACTATAACCATCGGCACAGTTTGTCAAACGACCTTTCAGATCCCCAGCCGTTATCACGACCAGAATCGGACTATAACCATCGACACAGTTTGTCAAAGGACCTTTCAGACCCCCAGCCATTATCCAGACCAAAATCGGACTATAACCACCGGCACAGTTTGTCAAAGGACCTTTCACATTCTCAGACAATACCCAGACCAGAATCGGACTATAACCATCGGCACAGTTTGTCAAACCTTTCAGATCCCCAGCCATTATCCAGACTAGAATCGGACTATAACCACCGGCACAGTTTGTCAAAGGACCTTTCACATTCTCAGACAATACCCAGACTAGAATCGGACTATAACCACCGGTACAGTTTGTCAAAGGACCTTTTACATTCCCAGCCCTTATCCAGACCAGAATCGGACCATAAGCACCGTCACAGTTTGTCAAAGGACCTTTCACATGTTCAGCCAATACCCAAACAACCGTCGATGTTTAAACACCGCTACTCTGGCCGTCATCAAAGCCAAACATCGAGTACTAAAGTTGACAAACCTCGACCACGACCGCCGAGAGTGTCGGGCGAACCTGGTCGTCGCCCCGATTGGGATGTTATCGGCATGTTCGCGACAAGGGCCCTGGGGATGATTATGCGCACGGCTTCTTTTGTGAATGAGATAGTGCCAAACTTCTTGCCCAGTAATTATTGGCGCGGTGATGATAATCACATCATAAGACCTATGAGGAATAGCTACGACAACTGGTACCATAGGAATGACTTCGACTACTGATGTAGTAGCCCTTGTTGTGTACATATATATAGTTTACGTTACGTTGATTGTTAAGAATTATAGGTTAATGAAATTTTTGTACTGAAACTTTGCGTGTTTGTGTAGAGTGTATTATATAATAGTAATAAAAAATAATATACTATATGAAAAAATTCAAATATTTGTCAATTAAATTTTTATTTTCCCGATAAAAGTTAATTTTATATTTATCTTGGTCTGTATATCACTTTTAGCAATCGTGCCAAAAAATAGCTTTAATTATTTACTCATAATTATAAGCTTTGATATTCTTTTAATTACTATATTATTACAGTACTCGACTAATATTATTATGATCTTGTAAAAAAATGCTATTTTATTTATTTATTAAAGGGGCACTCTTATTTTTTTTTCTTTCTTAACATTTTCAGTTAAGTACTTTGCCAAAACTATCCGGAAATGCTTAAGGATAATAAAAAATTATTAATTCCAATTTTTTTCATCTATTTGCCACAAAGTACATTAAATACTCAAAAAATAATATTATAGGATTATAAAAAGCAATATATACAAATTAAGAAAAATCGAATTTATGAAAACAATTTATAATTGGTTAAATTATGAATTGTGTATTATAAAACAGCATCGTATATTGCAATGTCCACGTTTCCATATAATTTCTATGTATCTCAGTTGAGACGTAATTTTAAAAACAAGAGTGCATTCTGATTGTCGGCTCAGATTTGTTATAAAAAGCTTTTTATAGTACGAAAAGTGGAACGAGCTCGCTACTTTTCGTTTCATCATGATAATGATCACCGTCGGTAATTTTACGCGTACAGGTGGAACAATCCGCTGATTCATCTGTCCTGAAACGACTGCTGTTATTAGGTCTTTTTCTTAGTTTCTTTTGTTCGCACTTGGAAACATGAATCACGTCTGTATAATGGTGTCATATTTGCGATCAAAAAGTTCTTTGAAGCGCACTTAAACAGGGTTCACCACGCCTACGCTATCAGATGTTACGGTGCACGTTGCACAATGTAAATAGAAGTGCGCAAGTGCTATTGCGCGATGCGTCTTTATGTGGATCCTTGTCACTTAAAAAAGTCGAGTTATCATACTTCGTGGGCTGATAAGGGCACATGTTTCAAAAGTGTATATTTTTGCTTTTAAATTGACTCTTAAGAATTTAATCAAATGATATTAATTGAAGCTTTTCATTGAATAAACTAGATGATAAATTACATCCTCCTCAACGCTGATTTCAATGTGTAAAGTTAACGAACAATGCCTTCAATAAGTTTGATGTCAATAAGTTATCTGGTTTTAATGGAGCACAGTTGAATTTTTATGTTAATATTCTTACAAGGAGGAAGTATTTAAAATTAATGGACGATTTCATACTACATCGCCAATAATTGAAAAATCTCATGAAAATTTACTTATGTCATTTTGTAATGTACACTAAACTCAGTTTCTTAGAAAAATTCCAATAGAACTTGCTTAAGGAACCAATTCAAACCAATGTTCAATAGAATGATCTTGAATATTCATAAATTTGTGTAGTCATTATATCTTTAGTACTAAAAAGTGTTAAATTTCCTTGACGCAATGGTTAGTCATCAATGTGGCGTATTATCATAAGTTTTTTTTTATGAACTGATTTGTATCTCTGTGATATTGTTACAATACTAATACGTACCAAATTTTATTTACTTATTTTAAACAATTTTACCACAAAGAATATGTGAATTCCATCAAATTAAAAAAAAATTTTGATCTTAATTCTTAAATTTTCTAAGACACGTTACTACATTTATAAGATGAATTATTCAAAAACTTAACAAGACGACAACCGATTATTTCGCCGTATTCTTCCAATCTGTATTAGTTGTCAAAAAGATTCTATGTCGCAACGTCTTACAGACACTAAAATGATTACTCGATGACCCAATTCGATATACGAAATTTGTTTACTCGAAAATAATAATGTGAAAAACAAAGTATCCTTGTATTCTACTGAAAATTTTTTCACTCCTTCAATGTTACTACTAATTATTGATTCATCATTGACAATCTACTCGATATAATATGCAAATCCTCGAGTTCTTACTCATACTCCTGTACAATTAATCTTCTCAATTAATTCACCTTAGTGAATAATCAACTGATTCGTCGAGGAAAGGGCAACAAAAAAATGAGAACGCAAAGAAGGCTATATTTTTCGTAAAAAATAAAACGTCAATTATTATTTATTAAAATCATTTTCTCTCTCATCGCGCGTCGGCGCGGGTCGTGGTCATCACGCATACATCTCAGCACTCCTTATCTCTGATTTACAAAAAAAAGTCGGTGCAGTGAGCTTTTCAGTTCTTGGCAGCGGCGGCCTGGTTGGCGGCGTTCTTCAGCTGCTCGTTGAGGTTCTGGGTGGCTTCAACGGCGATGTCGACGGCCTTCTTCGTGAATCCAGCAACTTCCTCCTTGACGGTGCCGGAGTTCTGCTTGACGGTCTCGGCGATCTTGTTGGTCTCGGTGACGAGGGTCTGTACACCATCCTGGAACTGCTTCTGGAGCTTCTCAGCTGATTCCTTCGCGTTGGGGACGTTGGTGTTGATGTCCTCGACGACCTTGTTCAACTTGTCCTTGACGTCGGTCCAGAGCTTCTCGAGCTCGGGGGTCTTGTTCTTGACCTGGGCAAGTGGAGAATTTGGCGATTAGTCGAGTTTGGATAAGGGTTATTAATGTGTGTAAGTGTAATTGTAGTGTTAGATTATGTTTAGTAAATTTATTCGTCGGTGTGGTGTTAGTATTTTTAAGTTTCAACGTAATTTGTTTTTCTTTAAATTATGACATTTTATACAATATACAATAAAACGCATATATCATAGAAAATTCATAAAAACGTAAACCAATAATTTTTGTGTATATCTATAATAATTAAAATATGATACCACCGACTAATTTGTATTCATAGTCGTGATAAATTGTAATTCAATGAATATCTTTTTACTTCAATAAATTTCAAGTTTCAAACAATAGACGATCGTTCAAAAAAAGTTTCTTATAAATTAAAAGAGCTTTATATAATCTTAATAAATATAAAACACTCAATTACGCAATCCGATTTCACGCGTACGTGCGAAACCGGCCACGCATTGTTAAGCCATATATATACAGCTCGAACCGCGAAGGCCGCGGCTATAAAATTTATTATTATATTCTTCAAGCGCTCCCAACCACCTCAGAGCCACAACGCACCTCCAAATAAAAAAAAAATAACCCAAGAAAATGTGTAAAAAAACTCAACTGCGGCGTGCAAGCAGAGGTAGAATATGGTAAGCTTATAAAGTACCTCCTCGGACACGTTGTTGATGTAGGTCTGGACGTTAGCGACGAAGCTGGAGCTCTGGTTCTTCAGTGTGTTGACAACGGTCTCCTGGTCGGGCAGGTTAAGCTGGCTCTTGATGTTGGTAGCGAGATCGTTGATGTTCTTCTGGGCATTGCTGATGAACTCGGCGAGCTGGATTGGCTGAGTGGCGGTCTCAGCTTCTTTGGGTGCGGCGTAGGCGCACGCCAGGATAGCTACGAACACGATGCACTTCATGTTGGCTTTGGTAGTTGAGAGAGACTGAGGCTAGATACACTGACGCGAGGTAGACTCGGGACTGACGTAGCCGCCGGCCGGGGAGGCTGCATTTATAGGCGAAGGCTTATCGCCGGGGCAAAGTGCCGTGCACGTTTATCACGCGCGCTCGTGCTAGTGTGTGTATAGGAGAGAGAGAGAAAGAGAGAGAGAGAGATGAAAGACTAGGCTCTTCTTCTCTGGTAGAGCGAGGCTGTGGGGGGACACCCCCGGCGGCACACGGCCAGCTACACGAAAAATTCCTATTATATGTCGTTATTCTTCTTTTGGGAAAAAATGTGAGAGAGAGACGGAGAGACATTAGACGCTCGGATTGTTTGTCTCGGCGGAGGATGGTGATGTAAGTCTTACTTCAGACGCTTTAAAGTTTTTACTGCTGTAATTGTTCGCGCGGATGACTCAGTTTGATGGAAAATTAGCTTGAAGCGGAATAGGGTTATAAGTACTGGAAAGTAATTGTCATGAAATAAAATAAAACAAAATAATGTTTCTTTTTTTTATAAGGAAGTAGAGATAGAAGTGGGAATAGGTGTAAAACTACAAATTTTGTTTTCTTAAATAAAAAAAAATTAGTGAACAAGCTTGTTATTGATATTGAATATAAAAAGAAGAAGAGATAGAAAATATATTTACTACTTAAGTTTTTAATGAATAAAATAAATTTAATTTTTGATAAATCAATCGATGAACAAAGAAAATATTAAGAGCTTTTGACTGCAGGAACAATCTAATTAAGTAGTTCTTCATAAATTGTTTTCTACGTAATGTAACATAGTACAATGTAACGTACGCGTGTAGAGTGTAATAGAGTAGCATGAATGTTTGCCAGTAATTATAAAATTGCAGTCTCATCCTGTGATTTGCATACTAAGAATAGTGAAATTTAACAAAAGGATATTTTAATAATATTAAATATGATTTTATTGAAAAATAATAATAATGAAATAATTTTTATTCTACACGAATTTATTATTATCAACTTGTAATACATAAAAGTTATCATTATTAAACTATTTCAATATTACGAGTGAAATTTTTAGAAAAAACGTAAATGCACAGATAAAACCAGAATTTTTATTAATTAATGTAGAAAAAATTTTTTACCGGAAAACATTATTCGGTTGTTGGCCTCTGAGAATCAAACGCATTGACGACGGCGCGCATCAACTCAGCGTGATACTACGATAATACGACGCCGAGGGGATGCGTGCGCTACTGGATCCCGTTTTACATGTCATCAACATTAACTTTTATATTTTAAATGTTAGAACTTCAATTATCAGTAATTGTATCTATTATCTAACAATTACTTCTCAATTTTAACAAATAAGGATATACAATCTGTGTAGTAAGCTAGGCAGTTTAAGTATAAGTTTTATAATTAAGTAATTATGAATAAATTAATTATATGTTTTAAATGAAACTATTTGATTTTGAAACAATTCGGTAAGACCGAATAAATATAATAATTATTTTTAGAATGATTTCTGCTTTTAATATTTGAAACTTTTGACTTTTATTAAATTAAATTTAACTTTTGTGAAATCTCTTTAACAGCAGGCAAAAACTTAGAAAATATTTGGAAGATTTTATTGAATGATAAGTATACCTGGACTAAGATTTTAATATAACTCATATACAATAATCAGGAGTTTTTAAATTTAGAATATTATCATTTGATAAATGTTTACTGTAATTATGTACGATGGTATAATTTAATTGTTTTAAACACAATATAAGTGCATTGTTTTGCTACACAATCGTCGTACATACTGCTGACCACGTGCAAGTACAAGAGATTATTTCAAACTAATCGCATGTAGGAACATAACATGTAATAATCGTGTTGGGTAGTACATTTTTAGTGCACAATCAGAGAAAGCATAATTTTTTTTAATAATAAACACTGTAGCAATTAGAAACGTTTTCAATTTTCGATATTAATTAATACCTATACTTTATATTTATTATATAACCAATGTTAAAAAATTAAATATTAATATTTTTAGTGTATAAATTGATTGCGTTCATTGCTACTAAAAAAAATTTTGAAAAAAATTTTGTTTGTAATATTTTTGCTAAAAAATTTTCACAGGAATTAATTTATGGAATAAGTTCTAATGACATTAGTATGCATGCATTGTTTGAAAATTTAGTATAGTTAAAAGTACTTGGCAAAGTTTCATTTCATTTGAGCAACCTTTTGAATATTTTCCTTATTCGAAACGATTGGCTTTCGTACATTAAAAATGTAAAGATCTTAGAAAAAACTTGTAAAATTTGAATTCATTCAGACCGAGACTTAGTTACTGGAGAAAATGTGACGATTTTTTTTATATATTATACCTAAAATGCTTCAACTTAGGGATCCCATAACAGTTTGCTTCGGTTAAAAGCGCCTAGAAGTAAGATTTCTCAAGTGGGTCCTGGAGAATCCATAAGGCGTTTTGAGGTAAACAACCGAGTCAAAATAAATTCTGAAACTCATGAATTTCCAGTATTTTATCTCATTTACAGGATTTAACACTTTAAATCGAAAAGGCCCGAGAACATGACCAAAGATTTAAAGTTAGAGAATTATTTAATTTCGGTGTTAACAGCATTTTTTATAAAGCGGGTCTACTATAGGATTTTATACGGCTATAACGGGTTCATGATATATACATTCAATAAAAGTTAATTTTGGAGAATTAGAATTCTCTTATAGGAGTATGCAAATCTGTATTCATTCGCATTGTGTTATAAAAAATATTTTGATTAAATAACTTTTTGCAATTTTTTGTTATGCATTGACTATCTAAATTGAGCTTCCAAATTCAAATTGGGACTTATTAACTGAAAAATGTTTTGCAATATATTCATCTAAAAATTAGAAATATTATTCCTTTAGAATATTATTAATTTTTTTTACCTAATTTTAAACATTTACAAACATCTAATATCTTTTATATTCCTCTGTCAAAATTTCAATGCTGAAATCGATTTTCACTTTCAACTTTTATATTGGAATGCACACGCACATATTAAGCATCTGCGGACGTACAGAAAATAAGAGTGCACATATAAGCATAATTTTTCTTCTTTTGGAGGTCGAATGCAAGGACAGCTCAAACGTCACGCTGCAGAATGTGCAAAATGAAATAGTAAATTTCAAATTATCTACATGAAAATAAATGCATATCTGCAGTAAATAGTTAAATGAGTAATTATACGGGCGGCAAATAAGATATTAAAAGGTGCTTGAGAAGAACAGAATGGATCGTAAAAAATCAGTTAAATAAGTGCTGTGCAAAGCAGAGGCATGAGTTAGAATGTCAACAAACAGTAATAATGCATTTCCGTGCGCGCGTAACACTAAGAAAGTGGAGATATAAGACGGCAATGACTCCTACATGTAATTAGAGGAACGATAGAAACTGAGCATCAGAAGTAATAAATAAGAATATTAATTATATTTGCAAAGTGCGTGCTATAGAAATAAATTTTGAGATAATAGGTTGCCGCCTTCTTTAATTAATTTTTTTTTTTTTGCTCAAAATGTAACCATGCATAAGTATTGAATAAAATATAGATTATCCGTATAAGATGCAGTGGAAAAGTTTTTACTGGATAAGAATCGTTAGAAATGACGAAATTTATGTTAATGTTGTATAATATTACAGATTATTAATACAGCGTTCATTAATGTTGCTGCACTCAAATATAGTATCTTATCCAGTTTACGTTATTTTACTAAAAAAATCTACTAAAATATTTAAGTTGATGACATCCAATTTTATTAAGATTTGAACTCACCTTTGGATAATTAAAAAAAAATAAAATTATAATTGATTTCAAACGCAATTTTCATAAACCTATACAGAAGAACGTATAGATACCGAAGAGTCGGATGGCTCTCGCGGAATCATCAAATAAAAAATGTCTAAACATTTTCCCTAAAAATTTCGTCCACAAGTAGTCATAATCGCTGAGGGGTCAACGGAAGGCCATCTCGTAGCCGAATTTATCAGTCGCGGACGTCTCGACTTATTTAGTCACTTCTTGCGGACGATTAAAAAGTTACGTTTATCCATCTTCCATTTGGCAAAACATCGATTAATTCCACGATTCTAAGCACGGAGGCCATTGGCTATAAAAAGAGCGCGTGGCACAACGCAGCACAATGTGTCACGTTGCACGCGAGCAATAATTTCATCCGTTCAATAATTTATATAAGTTAAGAACAAATTTATAACTCGATAATTTTAATATCAAGTTTTTTGTACCCATTGACACTGCGTTCACTAGCTGAATTCAATAGTATTATAATGGAGAAAGAACTAATTTTAATTTTTCTTTCCTTTAATGAATCAAAAATTGTGTTATATTGATTAATTATTGTTTATAAATATCAAAATTTGTCAATATCTTGCGTAGTGTATACAATTTGTTTGCATTTGCACATAAAAACCGGTTTGTTTTATGGAGTATGAATCGTCAAGAACGTGTACAAACCTACTACGGAAGTGAAGATATCCCTACTGACACGTGTTAATAATAAAAAAACTTTATTGTCAAATTTTTTTCTGCATACAAAATAAGATAATGGTGAAGGATGTTCAGAAGAATTTGCTGTTCCCATTAACAGCAAATGCAGTTTAAACATTGTCTTAAGTATTCTTTGATTTAATTATAAGATTTCATTTGGTTTTTCTAGACCATTATAAATATCTGTTTATATTTTTCTAACAATATTCTTAATATTTAAATAGCATGTATAATGCTACAATAGAAATTTTGTTCTAGATAAAAAATTATCCAATCTTATTCGATTATGATCTTCCTTATATTAAAAGAAAACTTTAAAGAAAGTCCAGTTAAAAAGATATAAGTCACATTGAATTTACTATAAGATTATTTTTAACCAAATATTATAAACTTTATTGATGCAATGCGTAAATTTTATAAAGAATCTTAAATGTGTCATATATGTAAAAAAGTAATGAGCTCGCCGAATTTGACGCCATGCCAGGATCTGGCGTACGAGTCGGATACTTCAGCAACAATCTGCGAATGCGATAGAAACTACTGTATGCGGTTCTAATTGTCGTCACGTCATGTGAGCTCCCGTAACAGTAAAATAATTTGTCTTGGTGTACATAACTGTAGTAATTTAACACTTCTTTCAATAGCGTAAAAAATTATAGTTATTTTAATTGCAAGAGCAGTTTCTTCTTGGTTATGTGTGTTGTTTGATGAATAATTAAAAAATAAACATCAAATAGCAACATATAATTATATTTCTGCTGTATACACATATTCTTCATGGTCAGCACTTTTTATTTTATTTTTTAATTTTTTTCTTGAGTCACCGCTATGAATGGACACGAAAAGCTAAGGAAAAAGAACTCATCTTATCAGTCCACTTTTCTCAACATTTCTATGACCATAGGAGAAAAAGCTTTTAAAAGAAATTCTGGTTTTCCCCAAGATAAGAGCTGAATATTTTCACGGACTTTTCCGATCAGCTCGTGTGCACGCCACAACTGCATTCCTACCCGAGTTGATGCAACTTTGAACCGTCCCCTTATCTTTCGGTCAGTTTTAGAACCTTGACTTACAGCTTTACTAAGTAACCTTCTCCCGCATTTATTGTTTTGGATGATTTTTCATCTCTTACGTAAACACAAATAAGTTAACTTTTATTTTTCAATTTAAGTTACTTCATCATTATATCAAACTAAAAAATACATTTATCGATGTCACACATTTTCGCTAGCGACATTTTACAATAATTATTTATTTAGGACATAATGTAAATGAGTAAAAACAAGAACGACACAAATTCACTGTAAGATCTGGCTTTTATTGAACTTTGGTACAAGCGTGATATGCTCTACTTTCGGGAAATCAACAACGTTGCACTCGAATAGTATAAAAATATAAAAAAGACAATACTCGTGAATCCCCATTTCTTGAACGTATCTTATACGTATGTGTATATAATATGGCTGGAATATTATCGCTCACGCGTGCGTGGCAGAGGGAAGGAAAGAAGAAGATGTGGTACTAGAATCATATAGGGGAAAGAGAAAGAGAGAGAGAGTGTGCGATAAGCTCCTCTTATGCGGCGGCCTTATCGTCGGACTTGGGAATTATCTTTCCAGCCTCCTCGGTGATCTTCTTGCCGACGCTGTCGAAGAATTCTTGGCCCTTGGCGAGCAGCTCCTCGAGCTTAGGCTTGGCGTCGTTGAAAGCCTTGTTCAGGCTGTCGCCGGCTGACTTGAGCGCATCCTCGATTGAGTTGGGTGTCGTCGTCTCTGTCGGGGCAGAGTAGGCCTGCGAATTGAGAAAACGCAGAGTCAGCTAAAAATGTCTAGCTTTAAAGTTAGAGGTATAGTTATTTTTGTGATTTATTAACTGTACAAAATTTACAGTTAATTTTGCTATTGTTATTTCCGAGATAACGGATTGAGAAAAAGATATTAATAATGTGGTTTTGTGACAATGACATACTTAGGCATGAATGTATGATACGTGATGTCAGTACAAAGAGAAGGAAGTAACAGAAATAATGACTTTAAATGGTAGAAAAAGTGGACAAAGATTTTTGTAAAGTAAATAATACGTTCTACACTGTAACTTTGTATTCAACAAAAGAAGAGTGGTTAGTAGAATGATTAGAGTAGTATAGTTAGGATGAAAAATTTTGTACTTGAGAGAACATAAAAATCTTTTGTGATAAAATTTTATTACGTAAAGTAAAGAAAAAGTTAAAGTCAACAATAATTTAATGTTGGAAAAATAAAGTTAAGCATGACATACTATTTTTTTTTAAATATAAATCTAATCAGTACAATTAGAAGAGCTCTAATGCGCCATAGTATAATTATATAACTCATATAGCTTGGCTTCACAAAATAACTAAATTTCACGTAATTAAAAATAATAGATACACATATTCATACATCCATACAAATTTGTATTCTTCTTTTCATTTGAAAACAAACGTGAATGCTTTTGTTTTCTGTCATCTGATTATTTTTTAATTTGCATTTCTATGAACCGTATTAGTTATGGTTTTGCAAACATTAAATTTTAATTACTTGAAAATCTGAAAATGTTTAGACATTACATATTTGACCCATGTTTTTAAAATCAAACCTATATGTAGAGGAAACATGAGTTTTCTTTGAAAATTCAAACCTTATTATGCAAAGAAAATTGCATAATACGGATGAAGAAACGTGATTATTTCCTTGCCAGCATTGCAAATTGTAGCAAACATATAATCAACTGATTAATGTTGGTAATAACATACTTTATAAAGCAATCTTACTGACTTATTTGCATGCCCTTCTGTATAATCACGGCATTCTGATTATCAATGTAATTGAACTTTTTAATAAAGATTTATGTATAATTCAAGAAATTAAAAAAATAAAATAAATGATGAAAATATTTATTTAAGATAAGTTATTTTTAGCGATTTTTCATTAATAAGCATTTTTTTAGATTGGTATTATCTATCTGTAGTAAGCAAGTTTGTTTAATCAAATCTTTAAAATAATCATATTTTCGGGAAGTTTATATATAGCTAGCCATGAATAATGGATTTGATTCAAGGACAAAATTATGTGAAACAGATTGTCTGTGACGATTATATAATCGAAGTGGTCTATCTTGAAAGAGTATTGACCTTTTACGAACAAAGAAAAGCTCTGATTCTTTTCAAGTTTTTTCGGAACGTGTATAAAAAATTGTGTTCAACAATTCTGTGAAGGTGATTATTATATTTTACAATAAAATTAAGATATATCAAACAAGGTAACCCATGTATTCATGTTATTGTAATTTCTTATTAACAATGTATAGAATTGCACTATAAGTATATAAAATTGCTTCTAAATTGAATGCACTTTTATACACGTGTGCATTGACTTTGATGTATTTGTAACAAAAAATAAATGTCTGTAGAAAATATGATATCTAAGGCATCTTCACATAAAATTTCATGCTCCTACATAAAATTTAATATATACTTGTATTATATTTTAATTACGTGTTGCTCAAATTTCACTATAAACATTAAATATCTTTGAAGAACCTGCATTATTTTTGCTTTTAGTATAAAATTTGCTAAAAAATGTTCACAGTACTTATTATGTATTCAATTATTAGAAGATTTATTTTTCAATATTTCAAATATTTAATCAGGTTAATAAGATCAATAAAATCTCCAATTTTATACATATTTTTATCAACAAATAAATAGTTCT
>JAPYZO010004970.1:0-18256 GCA_030522905.1 Torymus flavipes | reverse complement strand
AGTACAGTGGTTTTGGCTGGACCCGCTTCCACACCCTCGACGAGATCTACGCGTGGCTGGACGCGCTGGCCCAGCGATACCCGAACAACGTGCGCCTGATTAAGGGCGGTCGCTCATACGAGGGCCGCTCAATCAAGGGTGTGCACCTGCGTTTCAACAGCGATATCAGGCCGGGCGTCTTCGTCGAGGCAGGTATTCACGCGCGCGAGTGGATCAGCCACGCGACCGCGACTTACCTCATCAACGAGCTGCTGACTAGTCGCAACCCGGAGATACGACGGCTTGCCGAGTCGTTCGACTGGTACATCTTCCCCTGCACGAATCCCGACGGTTACGTGTTCACGCACATCAATGTGAGTCCATGAAATAGATTGGCCTTTTTTTTTGTTAGAAGAAAGGCATTTTTATAACGAAATTTAATTTTTTTTTTCAATTTTGTATATAAACTCAAGATACTTTATATTTTTTTTTTCAATTTTGTGTGATAATCGAGTATTTTTAAGATGCGACTGTTTTGAGAAAAACAAACAATATTTTTTTACATTATATAAGAATGCGCAATTAACAGTTTCTCTTTTGCTTCATTAAATAAATTACTTACTGCAACGCTGCCATCGCATAATATCCTGGAAATAATTAACAAAGAATATCATTAGAATTGGATATATAACGGTACACGCGTAATTGCTTTATTGTCATTATTCGAATGATGAAATTCGTTTAGCCTCGAGACGCAAGATATCGTTTGTGGCGTAAAACTCGATCGCCAACCGTCGGAAGATACTGCTGGGCATCTGGACACTGCCAAGAGCGAAGATGTTATGGAACTGATCCTAACAGGAATTGGGGATACAAATGGGGAGGTATGTATTATTTACACCAAGCTCATGTAAACTTGATTTGTGTATCGCGTTTTATTTGAAAAAATATAAATAAGAATGTGGAATGTTTCCTTCAGGTCCCGGAAGCAGTACTACCGACGCGTGTGGCGAGATTTATGCCGGTAGTGCACCTTTCTCGGAAATCGAAACGAAAACCTTGTCTGAATTTATCAGCTCGGTGTCTGATAAACTTTTCGCATACATAAGTTTCCACAGCTACATTGAAAAACTAATGTTCCCCTACGGTTTTACTGCGGCACATTTAGATAACTACAACCAACAGGTAAAATCAGAAATTAATTTTGTTTTAGATTTTTGCAAGAATTGTATACATTTTAATTATACCTTAAGAATAAGTTTATTTTAAACTATATACTATTATATTTTATACGAAGCTAATTCTGAATTATAATTGTTATTGCCAGCTCGCGGTAGGTCGTCAAGGTGCATATGCCCTTTCGAGGAGGTATGGAACTAGATATCAAGTTGGTAACATCGTAGAAACTCTCGGAGGTACGCAAAGAGAGAAAGATACATATTTTGAATTTTAAAAGAACTTCATGATGACACACTTTACATTAACTTAATTGATAACAATTTCTTTTATTTACTTCATGTAGGCCCTGCTAGCGGCGGTTCACTCGATTGGGTCAAAGGGACTTTCAAAATTCCATTTGTCTACGTTTACGAACTGCGCGGTCACACGAGCAGCGGCTGGCCATACGGATTCACTCCCCCACCCAGCGAAATCATTCCCAACGGGCAGGAGGTCGTGGATTCACTTGTCGCGCTGCTCGGTGCCGCGAGTCAATACTATTCGACAGGATGAATACGGTTACTTTACAAAACATTTATGTGGACGTTCTTACGCCATTCTACTTATATATAATAACATATAACATTCTCTTATTTGCTTTAAGTAATTTAACGTTTATTTCGTCTGGTTCTAAATAATTGGATGAATGATCTATTGTAAAAAAGAGCTTAACTTTTTTATTAAATAAAAAATACTTTTGGTTATTTATACATAAAGCAGCTGTTTTTATTATCTAGAAATTTAGTAAGCGAGAATAAGAGTATATGAAACAATTTATAAAAGAAAGTAACATTTTTATATGCTTATTTATACCTCACTTTCAAAGAAATATCGATATAAGTAGAAGCCCTGTAACCAGACTCTGTTACAATTTCCCGCCTAAGTATATTATATATCATATACGCGCGACATCCGCAAGCACTCTCCTTTCAATTCGATCTCATTTACATGATCAGTTTACATTGGACGATGAGTCGAGCAGGTCGCTCGCGAAAACAATAGTACACACAAACACGTGATGAGGGAGTGAGTGTACAGTGCTACACGCGACACACCGGATTTACGGCCAAGACGTTGGAAACAATCAGCGCTCTGTGATCAAAAAGTGCTATCTGTACCTATACCAATTAAATCGAAAAGACGAGAAAAAAAAGGCGCGCCGTGTTTGGGGACAATAAAAATGATGTTACGCGCGAGTGTGGAGCGGATGGAGACCGATGATTTGAGGAACGTGCAGACGCCTCTGTCGCTGGGCGGTGCGCAGATGCCAGCTCGCATCCTGTGGAAGCGCTCGTCGGCGTTGACACCCGTCAAGACGTCATACACGACCTCGACGCCGATCGTCAGCAGCAGAGACGTCCCGCCGAGACCGCGACACTTGCGCGCCGAGCTGGATTACAGTAACAACAACAATTACTCCTTCGAACTCTGCGAGTCGCCAATATTCTGCCCTTTGCCGGCTGTGGCCGTTTTCGGTGAGTAATTCGAACAGTGTACACCTAGGTAGCGAGATATTTTGCTGAGAGAAAGAGCGCGTGCATTTTGGTGTGAGTGTAGTGTATACTTTGTGGTTATTTGGCAGTTTATGTGGAGAGGCGGCGGGTGTAAAGATTTTAGGAAAAGTATAAAGCGTGTTTGGGTAGTGTTTAGAATGCCGATTCAAAAACGGTGTTATTGATAAGTTTGGGAAGAAGAGAAACATTCTTGTATTTTCATTTGTTTGGCAGTACTATTAGATTGTATATTGCTTTTCTCGTCGGTATTATATTATATACTTTAATTTTTTAACGGTTTAGGTTGAAATGAAATTTGAATTAAAATCAGCTTACTTTTAGAATGACTAAGATTGCATGACAACGTGAAAATAAAGTGACGGTTGGAATTTTCAATTGGACTAGTTTTTACTGGATTTACTGTCTAGTTGTTGAACCTAGTTATGTGTATAACTACAATGTAGAAAGATGTCAGTTTCTTAATCATCACAGTGAGCAGTTGTCAATACATAATTTTTATTAAGAATTATAGATCGCCACGATTGCGCGAAGTATTTTGATTAAAAAAAATATATATTAAAATAGAATTGACACGTGTAGTTATGTTTTAAGCTTTTTATTTTAATTCTTTAATAGAATAACATTGATTACCTAGTAATAAAACTCAGCACAATTAACTGGTCGTTAACAATACTGGGATGTCAATCTATAGTTTGTGCGAAAAATAAAAAAACGAAATATAATTTGTTGACTTTTTCAAAGATGGTACTAATCTCGAGTTTGTTTTAAAAGGGTACCAATTGAGAGATCGATTTGAAAAGCTGCCAAGAATAATAACAACTGATATTTAAAAACAATTTTCTTATTCAAATAGCTAAACATGATGAATAAAATCAAAATCTACACACGAGTTGGTACCTTTTTGGGTTTGGTACCTTTTTTCAAACAGTTGGTACCGTTTTTTAACAACCCGGAAAATACATCATTTTTAAAAACGTCATGGAAACTTTTTCATATCGACTAATATTATTAGTCGACTACTATTATTTATGATATTAAATTATATGATCTGAATATTATTAGTTTTTCTAAACTATATTCAAAGTTTATTTAATTTATGCCTAAAACATTATACAGGGTCGGAAAAAAGTACCGTGACAAACGATTTTTTCGAAAGGACGACCTCGTATATCGAGAAAATGATCTCTACAAAAGTTGCTGCATCAACATCCATAGTCATTACCATCTTGGTTGTCTCTTTGAACCTAGCAAATTTTTTAGTTATAATTTTCTCTATAAAAGGCTATCCTCATCGAAAAAATCGGCCATCCCGGTACTTTTGCTAGATCCTGTATGCCGACCATACCTTCATACTATCAAAAATAGTAATATCTGAATTCTCATTTTTATTTTAATTACAGGCAGAAAAAATTCTATAGAGTCTGACCGACTAAGTACAACTGGCGTTGCAGCGTATGTATAACAATAAAAAATAAGCTTTTATTTTAAATATTTTGTTTTCTATGGTGAAATTATTATTTATTTATTTTTTTTACATTCCATAGGACACTAGAAAAAATGGAGCTGTGTGGTAACAATTACGATAGCAATGATGCGAAAGTAATTATTAATTAAACTAAATAATACTATATTCTTATAAATTTACTCCAGTGATCATGATTTTTTGTAAATTTCAGTTGCAGAAATGTAAGAAAGAAACAAGAAAAGATGACGGCACGGGAGAAAGTTCTTCAAGTGTACAAGTCCATGAGCAGTTCAAGAAGCAGATGAATAAAAATAAAAAAAAGAAATCGGTACTACGTTGAATTATAATACAATCATTATACATAAAACGCACCGAAATTAAAAAATATTTTAAATAATTTTAATTTTTTTTACAGATTTCCCCAAAACATAAAAGTCCAAAAGTATTTAAAATAGGGCCTACCAAAAGGGTTACTGGAACAAGCGGGGTAGCAAAAAAATTGAACGCTAGCAAACACAAAAGTGAAAAGACAAAGAAGCTTGCGGTAAGTTTATATTTTTTAAATCACGTGAAACATTCTGCTTTTAATTTCTAACGGTTTTCATATTTTTATAGTCTAAAAAAGAAGGAAGTACTTGTCGAACGACACTAAAGCTGTCAAGACACATTACAATATCACCGAAACTGCGTACAGCTGCAAGAGCCGCGCATAAACAACATATAGAAGAAATGAGAAAAGAGAAGGAGAAGGCGCTGGAGGCAATAAAAATTAAGGTATTTAAGCATTGTTAATTTATTTAATTTTTCTAAAATAAATTGAATATACATGCAACATATCTGTAATATTTTCTTCTGTTCATAGTTGTTAGAAAATATTAAAACCACGGTGGATTTATATTAATAATTACATAAACTATATAAGGAAATCTAATTATTAATTAAGGAATCTTAAGAAAGAAATAAAATATTATTCACGTGATGATAATTATCAATGATTCAGCCGTGTGGCAAAACCAAATGTCAATCATCATAATGCTACACACGAATAATATTTAATTTCCATTTAGAAAAATTATGTAAAGAAATCTAATCTGTTAAATAATATCCATATTATAAAAATCCATTAATTGAGGGGGTTACAGTAACTGGCACATTTCTCCTATATAGTTTGTGCGTAATTATTAATGTAAATCGATCGTTAAGTAATTTTTCAAAAACGTTTACTTATTCATCTGTTTTCTTTAAAGGAAGAGGAGGAGCAGCTGCGTCGCAAAAAGGAGGAAATCATGAAGCTGCGCCAACAGACGGTCTTTAAAGCGCAGCCGATTCGTAAATACGTCCCCTTACCATCAGTGAAAAAACGTGCTTTAACGGATCCAATATCTCCGAACATAAGCAAAAAGCGGCGTATCGAGACGTCCTCGCAATGTAGCAGTAATAGTAATAATATCCCATGAAGATTGATTGCAATGCAATTTTATATTCGAGACAAATGAATTTCACTTGAGTTGAAACGTGCTTTTCGATAAGATTGTGACAAACGCGGGCTGTAAGCGTATATATGTATGAATAGATCATGTTTTATTACTTGTGCTGAGATTTATGTCGGTTTGATTTTCGGTAGTGCGAAGTATTTTAATTAACTAACTCGTAGGAATATGCAAGGGTGATTTTTAATATTTCTTTAGTTATTCAAGATTTTGTATTCTGGGTAGTTGTACTTTTAGAATTCGTAACGTAGTTTCTTTTCTTAGTTACCTGAGACTGCGTTTATCTATGCTATATCTTTACAATAATTTGACTCTTGATTCGTGAAATATTAAAAAGCACACTAACGACGTAGCACATGTAAATATTGTGTAAATATTCATGGTTTATTATCTAATAAGGACGAAATTAATTTATTAACCTTCTGAAGACCAGGCTGCTCAGTAAACTAGCGAAAGTAATAGGTACAATTGAATACAATGATGAAAGCACATAAACTTGTAATTTGGTTGTATTTAATAAAAAATTATTAAGTATAATAGGTCGTTTGATACGACAAAATTATTTATTGCAGTAATTATAAGATAAAAGCATAGCTGAACTACAATCTAGTCTTTTTGCTGGACATACATTTAGATCTTTAAGTTTTGAATGTTTTTTTTGCCGTTATAAACAAACATTGTTTCGTTTTTAACATTTATTATCTATGATAGCATGCAATGCAATTATTATTTTAAGTTATATCTATGCGTGAGTTATATTGAATTTTATTGTATTACATTGGATAGTGCGACAATAAAAATAAATGATGAATGAAAACATCACAATACCTTTGATTGAATTGCATTAATTTTCATTCAAATTATAGACTTAACTATAGACTCGTAACTATGTCTAGAAGTAAAAATAATTTATTCAGTATTAATATTGAGGGTCTGTCACTTCTGCAATCACTTGTATTTCGATATTGTCACTGGATATCAGGTTGTTGCCAATTTCTCTGGGCTCGGGAGTAGGGATAGTATTACATTTAAACTTCGATTTTTTATTATCAAATGTTGACCGAGTTTCTTCAGCCCCGTAGTGATTTGACCTAATATCTAATGAAACAAAAATTTATAAATACACGTTCTCATACGTCCACCCTTTCATAAAAAGTATTATCACTGCAAAAAATTGTTGTATACTGGTTTAATGAATAGTTATATAATATAGAAGCGTTACATACTAAATCTGTAGAAAAATTCCACTTTTTTAACTTCTACAGCCGGTTGATTATACCATTTGTTATTAACTAAAATATAAAAAAAATCAAAGATTCCAATGTGGCGTAAGCTCAGCGTCGGAGAGTATGAGTGGAAGAAGATTTTGGGAAGCATGATAAAAATAATGACGTACAAGTAGAATTCAAATTTAAATAAAATTTCAAATACGCAGTAGAGCAAAATAAAATAGAAATATTAATAAAAACTTAAATAACTAACTATAAGAAAAAAGAGGTTTTACGCGGTCGTGTCGTTTCGCGGTCACGCGAGCTCTCTCCAGGGGGTTCCTTACTTGTCCTGATAACACCGAGCGTGACTCAGCAGTCGTAACCTTCTTTTTGCCTGAGCGACGCGATATACCTAAGTTGGGCAGTTCTAAAACTCAAAAAGGGCAGTTGTAAAAGATGAATTGGGAAAGTTCAACAAAGTACAAAAAAAATAGTATACAAAAGATAGTAAAGAAAAATCATTAATAAATAAAAAGATCATTAAAATTAATTTAATAAAATATATTTATAATCTTTTAGAATAACACTGGCAATTAACTTTTCAGTCTAAAATCATGTCTCAAATAAGTTCAGTATATCTATACGTGAGTTATATTGAATTTTTCTCCGCATTTTACGCTCTTCTTGGAGAAAAGTAGTATATGCACCACGGGAGTAAGTAAAGAATCCCTCAGATCGCATATTTGTCACCCTCGCCTTCGGCTCGGACGACAATTATATGCGATCTGGGACATTCTTTACTTTTACTCCCTAGGTGCATAATGTACTATTATTGCATTACATTGGAAAATGGGACAAAGAAAAAAAATAATTAATGAAAACATCATAATGCATTTGATTACATTTTACTATTATTTCAATACATAGAAAAAGCAATTTTTTCAAATTTTTCATAATGAATAGCTACTTTATATAATTACCATTATTAGTTTATTCATAAATTTTTAAATGGTTTCCTTCTTTTTTTTTAGAGGAATATAGGATGTCGAATAAAATAAATTCTTTCGTATTTTTAGATTTATTTATTCATTAAATAAAGAAATTCAGTGTCAGGATACTATGCAAAATTGACGTTTTTTTTTATCAAAAAAGAAAAAAAAACGTATTTATACATAAAATAGTATATGCCTTTATAGTATTTAAAAATTCAGATATCGGTAATACTAATGACAAATGTAATAAATCTATATTTACAATATAAAATATGTACAAGTTATGAGGTTTTAATCCCTAATGTTTTTTACGAAGCACACATGCTGTTACTTTTCGGCTGAGTAAATTATTAATTAAATTTGCACACAACGTAAAAAATATTTATTCTTTTATTTTTACCCACATAATGTATACAAATATATTAAAAAATATATTTCAAAATTTTAAATGTAATTACGATTTAAAATGAAATAATATGTAATATAGTCATTGAAAATCAATTACTATTTAAGAAATAGCAACAACTTCTATGTAAAATAATAGTGAATACGACTATTTATACCTTTACTTAATGTTTAGTCATTATAAGTGAAATGGAAAATAAAATCGAAAATCACAATCTTACATTAATATTATATAGTTTACTCAGCTCGTAATATTCAATGCACTTTTTAATCGGACTCGGAGCCTGAACTGGCATCCGACTCATACTCTCCTACATTGATCGAGAACTTGTACTCTTGATCGCAACCTAAGTAAGCATCGCTCATGAAATATAGTGTGTAATTGTGTTGTCCTGGTGCTGGCGCCAAGAAATCTAATTTGACAGTCGCCTTTTGCTGCAGTGTCAGTCTCTTGATCGACAGCAGCTGATTCGCCTTTGGATCTCCGATGACCACCCACCATCCTTCCTCTCTCTTCTGAGGGAAAAGAGGAGCGACTACCGGTCCCGTCACCTCGTCTTCTCTTTCGAGCTGAACGACTACGTTGACGGTATCTCCGTGTCTGATGCTCTCCTTGTCCTGAACCTCGTAAGCCATCTCGATGTTTGGATAGCGATTGCAGAATTTAGCTACGTCCGCCATTTGTTGCTCCGTAAGTTGTAAAAGACGATTACGTACTTCGTCCTCAAGTTCCATGATGTCAAAAACTGTCTCCACGCGCTTGTCGGTGCAGCGCTTTATTATTTCGGAGTTGAAGTGGGGCAATTGTTTGAGGTACGAGTCCTTCGACCACATGGCTTGCGTCACCATCTGGGCCAACTCCATAGCGGCAACTGCAGGTGCCAGCCAACCTATAAAATTAGATGAATGTATTATTAGTAATATGTAATATTCACATATAATAAGAGTATACCAAATGTAATATTAAAATAACAATAATTTTTATAAAAAGTACTTTAAAATGCATTGGAATACTTCTAATTTTAGCAATTGCATCTTTCATATGCCTATAAGAATGTCAAAAGATACTAACCTGATGAACTTAATACGTCGACACAAGCTTGAATCAGCCTTATAGATTTGCTGAGTACCAATTCGGTATCTTTCTGAAGCTCTGGTCCTAATTGAATCCTGGATAAGTGCGCTTGAAGCATAAGTTGTGCCTTAACGTGCGGATCGGCCATCCTCACTCCTTGCGGTGCATGCGGTAACCTGGTGGCCAGACTTTTCAACAAATTCTCTTCTCGCTGTCTGACAGGAATAGACTGGTATTCGGCAGCTGTAGAAATAATTTCCAGCAATCCTCGAATTTTTGTTTTCGCGTTGAGGGAACCATCGAACATCTCCACTGTTGCGTAATTAATGTAATAATAGGCCGCAATCATTCCCAAATTCAAGGGCGTCACATCCATCTCGTCCTCCACCGTTACGCACTTGGCCTGTTCCAAGTCGCTTAGAGTACTCTCCACAAGCTCAGACAGATGGTCAGACAAGTGCCTGTGAGTTACTCCTTGAAGACCGTAGTAGTTAGGATTCTGAGTGAGTCTTCTGTACAGGAATGTCCATGTAAGATAATCGACGGCATCCTGTTTATTTTCGATAGTCTTGGTAACGATTTCCGCGTTGAAGTGGTCGTGTAGCCTGCAATCCAGATGACTTTCAACTGGCAATGGCTCGTTCAAGAATTTCTTGAAGAAGTCCTTCTTGGAGCTCTGACACAGGAGAACACACTTTCCATCATCATCTTCTTGCGGTCTGTTGGCACGGGATACCATTTGAAGGACGTCCGTTATTGGATAGTCTTCGTAAGCATGGCTTTTTCCGTTATAGCACTGGGTATCCATGATGATAACCAGATACGCGTATATCGAAAGGCTCCAGGAAAGGTCCCGGCTACAAACTGCAACTTGTATAGCTCCACTGTCGAATAATTGTTCCACGAGTCTTCTGTCACTCGTGGACAACCCTTCATGCAAGTAGGCTACACCCTGACTTAGAGTCTCTTTCAATGTCTTGTCGCTCATTCTTTCTAAGAATGGTTGAATGTCTGATTCGTCAGCATGGAAGAATTGTTGGGGTTTGCCTTCTGCAGACGTAAAAGTGAGTATCTCGAATGCGGTCAGTCTCGCTTGTTTACGTGTGGGTACAAAGACAATTATAGGCTTTCTTAAGGCATGTCGGAGAATAGCGTTGTAAACGGGTTTGGCCATAGCTGCGAGTCGTGAAGCATTGTGGGTTATGTTCACTCCTTGCACATGAAGCTCTAGAGGTACGGGTCGAACGGACGGATGGAAGTTGAATGTACAGGCTGCTGGGGCTCCAAGCCACTGGGCCACATCTTTGGCGTCGGCTAATGAACTTGAAAGTCCGACGATTCTAGTTGGTTTATCGAGCTGAGAAGATATATAACGTGCTCGAGAGCAAGCGACTTCTAAAACCGGACCTTCCTCCCCTCCAATCAGCTGTAGCTCATCTACGATAAACAACTGAATGTTTTGAACATTCTTACGTTGCTTCCATCGTCGGGAGAGCACGTCCCATTTATCTGCAGTCGTAATAATGATTTGTCCTTTGGCCAGTAGCTTCAGATCAGTGCCAGTTTCACCCGTTAGTAAGACCACCTTCTTTCCTAGATGTTTTCCAAATTTAAACATCCAATCAATGTAAACAAGGTCGGCGAGCGCCTCCTTGCTCACCAAGTACACGCATCGACCGTCTTGATTTTGGGAAAGAAGCCGTAATACAGCAAATTCGGCAATCGTAAGTTTGCCAGATCCGCTGGGCGCCCCAACAAATACATTTTCATCGGAGTTGTACACAGCGTTAAATACCTATGAAAAAAGTAAAGAAATTACCATTAATAATGTGTACAAACATTAAAAGTTGTGATAATTTATTTGCTAATAGTTGAAATGTCTAATACACACCTGAGTTTGAATCGGATTAAACTGTGGAAATTTGTCGTATAACTTTTCAAAATCCGAATTTCGCAGAGCAGTTATTGGTAGTGGTTGTAGATCTAGCAACTCTGTTGGCGGCAGATTCTTTTCTGGTAGAATAAGATGCCTGAAACTGACAGGCAACTGCGTTTCCGCACCGATCCATCTATCCGACACAACTCGCAAAAAGTAATGGGGTGGCAAGGGTTCGAAAATTGGAACGAAGAATTTGATCAAGTGTTCATCTTTTGCGTATTTAGCCTAAACACAAAATTATATACAAATTAATGATTGATAAATAGAAATTATAAATTTATAATGAATAATTATTTTATTTCATTTCTACGATAAACTGTTGCAACATTACCTTTAACAAGAAAAATTCGTGATGTAAGATGACTTCAGAATCAACATCCTCAACTAAAATCCAAAAAGCTTCAGAAGCACCATGAACTTTTTCGTCCCACACAAAATCAGGTGTTATCGTTAATTCGACTCTCAAAGTTGACCTTGTGATTGGTTGAATATGAGTTGACAGTTCAAGCTTTGGGAACTGATGTATATATTTATGGATAGTTTTACCCAATTTGGGCACACGTATTAATTCACCAATTTCATTGGGTCCAAGATCATACAATCTCTCCCACGGAAAGTTTTTCTTTTCGATCTTTTTAACGATTTCTTCGGGCATTTTGCGGAACTGGCGAAGCGGGGACATTGACTGCCACATACGGCGATCTATCATTTTGCAAAGAGAAAGACATTTGTCTGCCAACTGGGCCCAGCCTCGGAAAAGCACAATCTCAAAAATCGCACGCATCAGTCGAGAAGCAGATTGAGTTACGTAAACCATGTCGGACATAAGAGCGAATCCTTCGAGTTTCAACTGAAAAAATAGAGATGCTTTGATTAAGCTGTGCAATAAAATACGGATTAAACATGAATTAAAGTATATTTAAAATATTTTATAGGATTACGTTCTGAATTAAATGAAAAATCTTACCTGTGAAATATAAGCTTGAAGAAGTACGTTAACTTTCGCACTGGGCTCCTCCATATTTTCCTTAATTGGTATAGGTACACGTTCCATTAATTTATGCAACTCCATTTTCTCTTCGTCTCTGACATTAATATGCTTAAATTCGCTTGACAGCGAAAATACACGGAAGAGTTCGATTTCACTAAGAGTTCTCTTCAGTAACTGGTTGTATGTATTTATTGTATCGTGGGTGCAGTAGTAATGCGCAGCAATTCTTCCTAGTTCGGTGGCTTGGAAATTACCGGATTTACGATCGTACTTGATTAGACCGCTACGATCTAGTGCTAACGCCGCAGAATGTACAAGATCGGCGCGATGAAGTTCTAGAAGAGGATCTTCGCGGAGTCTATCATGACTGATACCATAGAGGCTAGGACAACGCAACATGCGAATATAAAGATACGTATACCCGAGCCAGGTAACAGCGTCGCGAACGTTTTGAATGGTTCCTAGTACTACTTCTGCATTCATCATATCTGGCATTTTGCTTACGAGTTGAGACTCAATAGGTAATTGCTGATTCAAGAGGGAAAGGTAGTATTGAAGTTCGCTGTGATTTGTTATTAAAATACCTGTGATTTGAAATAACATATATTAAAAATAATCATTGACAGATTTACTACACTTATAAAAAATAATTCAATTTATTTACCTTCTCCTTTTGTGTCATATTGTGGTCGACCAGCACGACCCAACATTTGCAAAACATCCAACGCTCCCAATTCCACCCACCTTCCTTTTTCAGGATTATATACTTGGGTTCCTTTGATTATTACAGTATGGGCCGGTAAGTTAACACCCCAAGCTAATGTAGCTGTGGATACTAACACTTGAATGTGTCTGTCAGCAAACAAATCTTCTACAAGAGTACGGTCGACTCTTGTCATGCCAGCATGATGTATAGCAAAACCATACGGCAGCAAGTCTTTCAGCTCCATATTTTTTACCTGTTCGGCTTCAGTTCTTAATACTTCCATGGAAGCTGAGCCTTCTCTCAGAAATTGCCCCAAAGTGTCTTTCTCAAGACACATATCTCTGATGGCGCGAGCAGTTTTTCCTGTTTCTTTTCGTGAATGCACGAAGATCAGTACTTGATTTTTTCCAGCATGTTCCATAGTTTTTTCGTACACAACTTCGTTCATTACTTGGAATCGTTTTAGCGCCTTTTTCTCAGTTACACCGATGTATTGTTGTTCAAGAGCAACTGGCCTAAAATTTATAACATAACAATTTTAATCAACAAAATTATTATTGAAAATGAATGATAAAAATTTAACAATATCGATGGACACATACCTGAAGCTGTTGTCAAAGTAAAATAGACCAGTTTCAGGTTTAATGCGTAAGAACGTGGCTACATCTTGATAGTTTGGAAGGGTAGCTGATAATCCAACTAATCTAACAACTTCTTGCGTGGATTCAATATTTCTCAATGTTCTTGCAACAATAGTCTCAAGAACGGGACCTCGCTCGTCGTGCAGCAAGTGTATTTCATCAATAATAATTAATCTCACAAGTGATGTAAATGTTTTTTCACCTCCTTTCCTTGTAATGATATCCCACTTTTCGGGAGTGCAAACAATTATCTGTAATTCAAATAAATATTTGATTTGTAAATTAACTTTTGATCAAATTTTATTAATAATAAAAATTTAAAATTATTATAAGTGATGGAAAAATTCTAACCTGCGATGCAGCTATTTGTTCTCTGGTCAGTTGATGATCACCAGTTAACTCAGAAACAGTAAGATTATAAGATGCAAGCCTTTTTCCGAAATTTCCTACCATTTCCTGTACCAGAGAACGCATTGGAGCAACATAAATAATTTTGAAATCATCAACATTGATGGTACCATCTGCATTTACATGTTTGCCAATTTCACGCATCATACAGAGCAACGCGACGTTAGTTTTACCAGCTCCTGTAGGAGCACAGAGTAAAAGATTTTCATCCTCGTCCAAAGCAGTTTTTTGCAAACGACTCTGAATTCTATTCAGCGTTTTAAAACCTTCAAATGCTGGTTGAGCAAATTGGGGAAGATCACTTACGGAAATGAGTTTTTCATTGTCAGCAAATGGTTTTGGTTTCAAAGCTGGAACATGAACCTCTTCATAACTAAAAATACAAATAAATATTTTAAACAATTAGAATTTGTATAAATTAATAAAATTTAAGAACAGCACTTAATTAAAATATAAAATTTAGCAACCAGAAGTTTACAGAAGTTCAAAAGAATTTTCTAAGATGTTTGAAAGTAATATAAAAAATTTACCCTTTTCTTTGCTTTCTAAAACTGCCATCAGGTAAATGACAACGTTTATTTGGCATAAAATGACTTCCTTGAGCAAATGAAACATCTTCTAGATCAATAAGATTTCTTGTTCCTTGAACTAATCCTCCTGGTCCACCTGTATCTTCATTCTCCTCTCTTCTTTTACGCTGAGCTCTAGCTTCCATTGTTTCATCATTATCATCTTCACCCTTTCCAGTTTCGAGTTGATGAAGAATTTTCATAAGAGTTGGATCTTCACTCATCTTTTTACGTATTTTCTGACGTTCAGATTCGGACTGAGAAGAGGCCAACATAGTACAGTAAGCAACTGAAATATAGAAAAGGAACACATAAATATGTATCATTTTCAGTGAAATGAATAACTATATAATGATTAAACATTTAGAATATTTTACTTACTCATATGTCTGTATTTTTTGAGTTGTTTAATAAAATCAAAACAGTCGTACCCCAATAAAAGTACAAGTTGATTTTCGCATTCGCGGTCATCTGCTACACTTTTCAATACCTCTAAGACATCGCCTGCCTTAGCATGTGAAACCATCGCATCATTGTAAATAGCTTTCAATTGTCGTTGCAACCAATATGCATCAATATCTCTTGGATGTAAAGTTTTTTCTTTCTTCATTTCTTCTGCTCTACCCAACTATAAAATATAAATCGTTAAGAAACAATCTAAAATTTTGTTATTATTTAGTTTTCTACAAAAGTGGAGCTTTTGTAAATTTTTTAACTAAAATTTTAATAAAAGAAAAAAAAAATGCATAGAAGTTTATATAGCATGTAACAATAATTTTTAAATAATCTTAATTTAAAAAATGTTTTTTTAATAATACCACAATAATAATTTTAAGCTTACATTCTCAGCATGAATAGCTCTATCGTCATTTGCTTCTTCTCCTTCATCAGCTTCATCCTCATTTTCTCTGACTTCTCCATAGACATCTTCATCATCTTCCTCACTACTTTCTTCAAACTGTACATTTATGCCATAAGTCTCATCAATATTTTCGTCTCCTGTTGCAACTTTTTCGTCACTACTAAAATCTGTGATTTTCTTTCCCAGATTTACTAATAAAGCAAATCTTTCTTCTGCTAAACCTCCAAGTAGTTGCTCTGTTTCTTTTTTCTTTTCTTTTTCTTTTAGCTTATCATTTTTTAAAACAGCTAAAACTTCATCTGCAGCACCACAGAGAATATCGCGTGGCTGATCACCAATAGCCTCTTGAATAAAGCTAAGTAAAACTTCATAGGTCTGTCGAGTCTCTTGTGTTTTAGGTCTGTACACAATTCCCACCATTTCATCTACACCTTCTGAGAGAACAGTCGCTCCCTTGCTATGAGTAAAATCATACTGAGCTTCATCACGTTTCTGACGTCTGAAAAATATTATAAAATGAATAAATAATAAATTTATAAGCATATGCATGAGATAGTTCACTAGGAGGTTAGTAGTTTAATAAAATTATAATACGCAAAATATTAATGGTTTGCTAATGATTAATAAGATATGTGCTAATAAGATACGATTAATATGATGATTAATATGGTAATAAGACATATGTAATAAGATACGTGCTAAATGAATAACATAATAAATAGTTACAAAAGTCAAATCAAAGTATGTCTTTTCGCTTGACTCAAAATCATGTAATTTTAATAGACTGATGCTGTTTGTACAACTGATATAACGTAAATAGATTTTAAGTATAAGTTTCAATGCATAAATTTGTTGTGTAAATGGCAAAGGCTTTTTTAATAATGACATTAATGTATTTATTGCCTCTGCGATTTGAATTTTTTTAGTCAAATGTTAAAACAAAAGTCATCAAGATAGGTTATTTTGAAACTCACACTCTAAATTTATGTACTTGACAGACAGTATATCTGTACCAGCAACCATGTATGGATTCGGTATATGGTAACAATGTTGTCGAAATTTCTACCCTGAATATGGTGTGCATGCACGTTACACAGTGCACAGTTGGTGCTACCGATACACTTTCTACTTAACAACTAATATACAAATAGCAAGAGCCTGTATTTATTATAGAGCAATATTATAAAAATTATTTTCTATGCTCACTTACTTCATTTTCCTCTCCTCAGCTTTACCAGGTTTTGTCCTTTGTGCTCGATCACCCATCCTCGTGCCATCGAGCTTGCCCACAAGCGACATAACTTCACCTGTAGCCTCATCTCTGCTTCTTCTTTCAATAAGTCGAACATCAGCTTGTAAGACAAGATTGGAATTCTAAAACCAAAGTGTTACTATTATTGTAAATAACTACATCATATTACCCTACTATGGGATAAACAACAAATGCGTTGCAGTGGATATATAACCTATACATGCAAATCAACGTTTCAAAATTAAAACGAAAATATGAAGTATACTGCCACTTAACGTTATGATGGATAAATTAGAAATAAAAGATTAATGTTCGATGAATGTTAGTACTTAGGTAACGTATTAAAAAGGCATAATTACCGCTTTGTACTCGTATTGGAGCTGCCGCGCAGCTGCGTCCGCCATGGTTGTGCTTGCTCAACCGAATTGAAATTACATGGACGCAGATCGCGAAGAGTCTGAACGCACGTCCGTATTTCGTTAATTAACCACAAATCTACAAAATTTTAGCCTCTGTACACCCTAAAGTGAATATAATCGCACAGCGATATCTCAGGTGTAGTGCAACTGTGCAACACCACGCCGTAGGTACTCTGCCCAACAACGTCGCCGGCCAAGGCCCGCAAGAGTCAAGACTCAAGAGCCGTTTTCGACTTATTTCGAATTAGGGAGTACTAGAGTTCGACACACGCGCTTCGCGCGCCGACTTTTTCAAAGTAACAACAAAAGCTGAATAATTAAAAAAAACAATTTTCTTTTTTTATTTACGAAAGAAATGTTATTACTCAACTATAATTATTCAATACGAATTGATTTCAACAATATGACGTTTTTCATCAAGCTGTGTCAGTTTTATTGACTAAAAAAAAAGTATGTTTGAAGAAGTATTTGTTATTTTAATATGAATACCACTACAATGCATAAACATAAATGTTAAACATTAATCGAGTTCAATTTCACGGAAATAAGCTTTTTTCATGTTGTGGTTTTGTCCAATAATAAAATTGCCACTGAGATAGATAAACAATAATATATAATTATGAAAATATCTGTTTTCTGTGTCTATAATAATTAATGCCGTAAAAAGGAATTAAATTCAACATGAATATTTTAATATTGAACAAAACCATGTTTTTAATTTTAACTGTACGTACACTAACCATCCCATTATCACTAATAAAAGACGCTGCCAATACATTGGCACTTATATTAGCTTCCTCAAAGTAATGTATTTATTCCTTTTTTTAATTTTTTATGAAAATAATTAATTTCATTACTTCAAAATTCCTCTATCTTTCAAATATTTTTTAAAAAGACACTATTTGAAAATATTTAAAAAAAAATTTTAACCTGAAATAGAGTGACTACACCAGTATTGGAACAGTCACCAGTGAATGAAAATTTTCTTTAAATATATGAAAATATCAAAATTTCTATGTATTTTTTTATCTAACATGACGATCATTTTCGAATCTTTGAAAATTTTTATTTCATTTTATATAAAGATTTTGCATAAAAGAAATTATCTTGTTAAGAATAA
>JAPYZO010004969.1:0-17369 GCA_030522905.1 Torymus flavipes | reverse complement strand
GGGGGGAGCATTAAACTTCAAAGTCGTTGGCTTTTATGCGCTTTGATTTAAAGGAAAGATAAAAATTTAATTAGACGACTCTCTCGATGTATACTTTTTATGCACTTATAATGGTTTCTCTGACAGGGAGGACGTTAAAAAGTCAGTCGTCGATTTATGGCGCGCACGCGCTGGGAAATAGTGTTCGATCGATTGAAATATCAAAGCAAAAGCACGACTCGATCGACTATTACATTCACTATTAAAATATATATACATCACGCACCTACCGCGCGCGCCATCCGATCGATATATCGAACAATAACATCAGCATACTCATACTTGCAAACTATAACCGACCGCGTGACGCACTGCTGGCGCTCTCGTAAACAGCGGCCGGATCGATGTGTATTTCCGGCGCACTTAATAAAAATCAGCCGCTGCAAAAAGGGACTTGCCGAAAGGTGCGCATGCCGCCAAAATTGCGATTGTCTGCGCACAATGACGCACGGAAATAATCTGCCTGGGGATAGCCTCTTTCAGCTGAATCGGAAAATCGAGACGAGCTTTTATCGGGACGATGATTCGCCGCCGCGGGACACGTTGACGAGTCGATGACAGCTCGGTGAAGAAAGCAGTGGGATATGAATGGGGCGAGAGAAAAATGCGCATAAAGGTATGCGGCCGCTTGATAAAAGTAGCAGTGAGCATTTCGCTGAAGTAAATAAGTGCCTGCGACGTCTTTGTGCGAATTTTGTTACGTTCATTATTTTTACATACAAATTGGAGACATGATACTTAAACTTTATTTATCAAGTTATTAATTTTCGATATATTTCAAGTGTTATAAAAGTTTTAAAGCCGGCAATTAACGGTCACAGTGGACAAAAACTCAAGTGGTACAACGTACTGTAAAATGTATAAATCCACTCGAAGCGATTTATTATATCGTTCTTAAAGTGATGTATACTCGTATTCAATAATCGCGTATTCATTAAGAATATGTGATAGCATTGTGTTCAATAAAGAAGAGAAAAATAGAGTAGCAGAAGAAGAATAATATCTACGACGATTACAGACTATTTATTTGGTACAATGAAATACGTAAAAGCATTCATAGGAAACCGTTCGAAGATTATAGTCTTAAATACCGCTATAAAGCTGTTTATCATTCCTTATACTCCAGAAGCGCTATAATTCATGCTTTAAGCAAAAATAATTTATCTCGGCGAGCGCGCGCGGGAGATTTTATATATCAAAAAGTAGTTCATCGAAGTGGCCGCGTTATCGAGTACGGCAAGAGCAACGTGACAAATAATCCTTAAAGTCACGGCAAATTACCTCTGCGCTCTCAAGATTAATTCGAACCATTAAATTAGCTTTGATTCACAAGTATATATATACGATAAAAATAGAAAATCGCTAATGTTTATGTTGTATTTAAGCACGAATTAATCGAGAGAAAGTGTCAATTTAGCAATAAAGAAAACCCAAGCACACATACACTTTCCTTTGAATATTGCTCTATAGAACAATAACTTCTTCGATTAATCTCAGAAGCAAACTCTCACTCGAACCGCTCGAAATAACCGGGTATATTTATAACCCCCGCAAGCCCACGCGAGAGAAAAAAAAGACGAACAAATACTCTTGAACAACGCAAACCCGGCGAGAGTATATACGGCCTTGCGCACGTCTAGCGATGCTGATGAGAGGTTGCGCATGACGCGGGGCTTCATTGATAATTGAACGCGACGCCGCGCCCAATGCCACGACACTTTGTCACCTCGTCCGTTCCAGTTTTCGGAATTTTTCGCGCGCAAGTTCCCCGGAAACATCCGCTTTTGTGTCATTTTTGCACGGCCGGTTGAATTGGGGGTGAGATTTGAAATTCTATGAGAGCTGCGCGCTCGCTCGAGGGATCGTAGATCATGCGAGTAGGTTTTCACGAAGGTATATACAATGGAGCGCGGAGGAAGTGTTGATTTGTATTCAAGGTAGAAACTGTTTCAATGGGCGGCGGAGAAGAGGATTCTGGAACGGGGAAAACGTGAAATATACAAGTGGTTTCTAATATGCAGAATATGGAGGGTTTATAATGTTATTTATGGGCGGGATTGTGCGGTAGTGAAATGGTTTTATATATTAAGATAGAATTTATAGCTTGCATATTATATGAAAATGTAGAAGAATATATCAGTAACTAAGAATGGAAATCTGTTTTTCTTTTCAATAATAGTTGTTTTCGCAAGCGGTTTCTCATGCTCATTTGAATTTGCAGCCAAACTCGTGGTATAGACCAGCGGTGACCTCAACCCAGAGCCACGTCAAGCCTCCATTTTACGCTTTTCATCCATTTCAAAAAAGCCGAATCAAATATTCGCCGCGAGTACGATCCTTACACAAACACACACATGGTACCCGTGTATTAAGGTCGCGCGTGCACGTAACAGGAAAGAACATCGGCCGAATACAGAGTCTCCTTCTCTCTCCTTTTCTTTCCTTTTCTCGAGTGAGCTACTTTATCTCCGGCGTATCGCCCGTATACACATCCATCTCTCGCGTTAGATATGCCCGGATCAGAGCCGAGATGCGGGGGTGCGATAACGCTCGCCGGAATTTTCAAGGGAACGTGTCACGCATTGGCAGATGTGAAAAACGTTGGACGATATACCTGCAGCGCGGTTTCGGAAAAAAAGGAGGGAGGAGATGTTGACTTCTGCGGCGAGTGACCCATATTCCTTCTTTTGACATCGTGGCTCAGGAGTTTTTGAATGAGACGGAAGATTCTGCTCGTTAATGAGGCGCAGTTGTCGGGGAGTTGTACGAGTGAATTGGGCTCGTTTGGCGAGATGCGAGGGTGGCGACGTACAGATGAACGGTCGTGGGTATATAGTAATAAGGTTTATTTTTGGACGCTTATGAACTGTAAAAATTATGCAACTTTTTTTTTTAATAAATAAGTCGATAAAATAATAGAACCTTTTTTGTATTATTCTTCGTATAATTTATTAAAAAAGTAAAGTACTAATAAGAAAGGTGAAAAATCTTTTATAAAAAATTTTTAAATTTAATAAACAAGACAAAAATTTTTAACGTCAAATAAAGTAGTATTAAAATACTTGAAAAAATTGTTTTTTAACATAATGCACTATCTTACATACAACGCAGGCATAACTTGTATGAAACGGCACCAAGTCGTCAGAAAAACAGCGCTAATCCTCGACCTCAGGATTACTCAACCGTGCACCGAAAAGCATCGCAGTAACATCTTCTCCGTCTTGAGGGGGAAATCGAAGCGGCGGAACCGCATCTCGCGACGTTTAAATACGCGTATGTATATATACGCCCTCTATTCAGAAGGTCGGCAACCGCTGATCTCGCGTTCGCCGTGGCGAATCGCTTTTGAACGACGCCGCGCGCATCCTTCGCCTCTTCCTCCCTTTCTCATGCAAATTCGAAAGAACGAGGGGAAGGAGAGCTGAATGGACGATGATGAGATACAAATATCAGCGGAGAGGCTTTCTTTTCGCGCTTGGCAAGGCTTCAGAAGTGATTATTATGTATTTAGGATTAGAGGCGTCGTGGGAGTAGGAGGAGATCGAGTTTCTTGGGATTCTACAGCATCGTGTGTGCGCGTGATGGTTACAGTTGGTGGGGGTTCGAAATACATTGTGGTTTTGCGTTTGTACGCAGTGATATGCGCGCGGAGTGTGGTTTTTGAAATGCAAATTTAAACGGTGTTCGATTGAGCTAAGAGTGCGGTTGGGTGATCAGATAACGCTGAAATTACGCAAAAGTGCTTTTGTATTTTTCTCAATATGGAAATTCATACTTGTTTGAAAATAATTTAAAAATTTATGTTATTTTCAGAAAATTAACTATACAACGATTAAGAAATAATAAATAATGTTTTTATAAGTTTTAGCTGAAGAGGTATATAATAATGTGAGAGAAACGAGAATCTTGTAACACATGTGCTGCATACAAAAAAAAAATCCTAACCGTCACTTTTTTTCGTCTGTTTGGAAAGCAATTTTCGGAGGAGCCCTAGGCGACCATAAATTTTCACATCTTTCGGTGTAATTCGTGGGAACTGAAGATCACACCCCAAGATATAACGAGCTAGGGGCTGTGATTAGGTGCGATTAGAAACTGTGCTGAAAACTATCAATCATACGTCGTTTGTAGGAATTTATTCTTAATCCTTCGATAATGATTATTCCAAAATTTCTATTTTTTTTAATAAAATGTTTATCATTATAGCAAGAAACTAAGAAAATATAGCTTTATGTTGCCACAGATCTACAAAGTGGTACTCAAGTACCAATTGTATATTTAGAATAACACTCATTTCGAATCGTTCACAAATATACTTAACGGTACACCCATCCGATACCGAATCTAATGCAAATGCTCCATCATCGACAACCCACCACATTCCGGATAACAATCAACCTACTCCACATCAGCCTCACCATCGCCCCATCAACCTCGTTATTTATAAATTTTCCAGTATCCACACACACACGTCTACCTTCCCACGAACTCCCTTGCGCAATCGGGGGTTTCTCCCCGTTTCGCGATTCCAAATCGATAACCAGACCGCGTCCGCGGAAAAAAAACGAACGCGATCCGAAATAAACTACTATCTCCGTTTTTCGCGGCAGCTGACCCTAATTCTATAAAATCGCGGCCGATTGTCGCGCGCGTTACCGGGAAATCGCGCGCGGTACATAAAGAGCGCGGTTCTCCAGAGAGGGAGAGAGAGAAAGACAGAGAATGCAACGAAAGAAACACACACACACACACAGTCGTAAAAAAAGAACGAGCGTAGTACGCGTTCGGGGAAAAGAGTAACGCGCGCGCGCGAAAATTCAATTTGAACGAGGCGGAGAGTGAGAGAGGTTTGGACGTGGTCCAAGAGATGCAGCGCACCCGCGGGTGTACAAGACCAAAAAGGTCTTTGACACATCTGTTGGTGGCTAGCCAAGAAGCTGCGAGTGGACGGGAGTAAGAGAGAGAAGGGATTGGAGGATGGGCAGAGAGAAAGAGAGGAGATTACGGTGATTTAATTATAGCCGGTGGGATTGTCGAGTGGGCATCGATGTTTGTTAATTGTTGGCTGTTTGTGTCGAATTTTTAGCGCGTGAGAATTTATAGAAAATGCGTTGATTTTGATAGCGAGTGTCGGTTGCTAAATGTACATTTTGTAGAGAGAAAAGTAGGGTATAAATATTTAGTGTATATCTATTTTAGGGTAATATAGGTGTAGTGCAGAGAACTTTAAATTAAGTATAATACTACTTTTGTAGATTTTTTGCATTACATTAGTATAGTAATAGCAAACTGGATGGATTATCTTAATAGACATACTCGGATAAATTAAGAATCAGTTTAAATAATTTCTTATGGTCAAAATACTGCCGCAGGGCTTAAAAGCACAATTAAGCGCGGTCGTATACTTTGTTATAATATTGAATCCAGATAAAAAGTGAACGTCTATCTACAAAAGAAACGAAATAAGCACAAATACATATTTAAAAGTCCATGTATTCAGAACGAATCGAATTAAACTTTTGAGCGTATCATCGCGGGTAAGGCGCTTTTCATTTAAATCTATAGGAATGATTATATTTTACCTACAAAATTATATTCGCAACGCTCGAGCATTAGCATATAACGCTGCCGCGCGCTCTAATGCTAAAATTTACACAATTGTGTCGGCAAGATATCGAAAGTGAAGAGGGCACTTAGCCCCTTTCCCTTTCCTCGCCGACGCAGCACACTTATAATATCGGCTCCCCACAAATTTCCATATTTAAGACACAGTATATGTTAAGATTTTGCAAAAGCGTCCTTTCAATAGAAAACTTCTGCATGCGACGACACCGAAAACGTAAAAACAGACACACGCGCGCGCAGCTGGAACCGATATCCCCGTCGGGACAGTTTACGGCTCCATATACACCGGTGCGCACCACCTGGACATTACCGCAGTTGGTCGGCGCGCCGACACAAAGCGGGCCGATTTTCACGCTGGCCACGCGGCAGGAGAGGGGAAAAGAGAAAATTGCTATACGCGCGTTCTGGAAAATTGTGCGGCACGCGCAGCTGAGCGATAACTGGACACACATTACACGGCGGAAGTGTTGTTGTTTCGGGGTGAGGAAAAGAGGGCGGGAAGGGTATGGTGGAACGGGGTTTTGGGGATATAGGTGTGTGTACGAGGAACGGGTATGTATTCAAACGAATTATTAGATATGTATCGTGTATATAGGAGCCGTAGCGCGTGTATATCCTAGATCTCGTCCTGTTTTACTTCGGGCCCGCGCGCGTGTGGCACGACTATAGACTCGCACTTCGAGGCCGTTCAACAAGTTTATATCTTATTTGTACTGTAATGATGCGCACTTTGGGGGCCGGTAATTTTGTTTCTTTGAAAATACATTTATCCTGAAGTTTGTTGGTGGACTAATCGGAAATGAAATCTTTTTCTTTAGAATTGATTCAATTTTGGTGAATAAAAACCTACTCAAGTATTTTTAAATTGTATGTGAACTGTAAATAAAAATGATAAATGATCGATCGATCAATCAACAACAAAACCGTTTTCTTTAACCATATAACAGTGCTTATATATTTATCTATTTCATCATCGCTATATTAACCATTTCATTTACAAGTGAACACAAGCATCGCGGCTCGTAATTTACACTTTCAACTAGAATCTTAATCATCATCGCCGAGATTTCTACCAACTTTCTTTTCCCGCGCGAGCGCACCCCTTTACAAACCTTACGGCAATCACCTTAACTCATCCTCTAATACACATTCAATCAAGCGCACACTACTTCCGTAAAACCACAGCAACGCGCAATCGTGTCCGTCCGTTCGCGCGAGCATTAATAACGCCGGCGAATAAATATAAATAACCATTATCGCGCGGCCATCAGGCTTATCTCGTACAAGGTTTCGGGCCATTGTAGACAGAGAAAGATCCGTGCGCGCGCACAGTAGATACATAATAGGTTTATTGTTATAATTTACCTTTCGCATAGGCGAGAGAGAGAGATAAGAGAGCGGAGGTGGCTTATCGGTGTAGCATCCGAGCTGGTAAATCACGCTGCCCGATGGAGACGTTCCGAGAAGCCGTCCGTCTCTCTCTTAACATACATCCTCTGGCCGGTGCTTATGCTCGGATCGACAAACCTACTTCCTCTCCCTCTCGCGCATGCTTTTTGCGCGCGTGTATATATGGTTGGGTATTACCATAAGCATCGGGTAGCGCGTAAATTGTTTAATCGACGCTTCGCGTGCGCCGAGGCAGTTATGTGTCTGTGTATAAGAGCACGCGGAGTCGTGAATTTTTCTTAATTGAACTAATTTTTTCGCGACGAGTTACGAGAGCTGCTGCGCCCCCCCGCATAATGCCCTGGTTTTCGGCAGTAGGATTTATGAAGGAGCGAGGCGCTCATTGCTTAATGTTGTCATCAACGCGAAATAATGTATTATATGATCGTGCGCCGCACGGAATGCGACCCGGAGATTTATTTCTAGCGGCTTTTTTGTGGAATATATAAAGGCGGAATGAGGTAATGTAACAAGCCGATCGGGTATTTGCTATTTTTGTGAGGTCTTTTTTTTTCGTTTGGTTTCAAATTTAGAGAAATAAATTGTGAGATATAGATCGCGTGTGTGGTAAAAGTCGCGAGAGCGCGGTATACAATGACGTGGGGGATTTATGGTGTCGAGTTTTAATGTAAATTCATTTTTAGATAAGAGTATGTACAGGCGAGGACAATTTTTACAGAGTTTACCGGTCTATGAAGGTAGATAGAATAGTCGGAGAATTTTCAACAACTGTCGTCGACTTGGATCTAGACAGGAACTTTTCCGAGATTTTTCAGAATAGTGATGAATTACGTAAAACAATTCTGCGCTTAATTTAAAACGAGTTAGATTTAGTTAACTGCGTTGACAGCAGCATGTATAATGTAATATGCAATAACAGACTCTTTTATACTAAAGAATCCATTAAATCGTATTTAAACCTATATTTTGAAATAAGTATATTCCATAGCTAAATCACCGATCACAGCAAAAATCTTTCACCTTAAATAGAAAAGTATGCCGATACCCCTTAACCGATCGTCTGTTCAGCCGACCGTCGAAACACGCAAAACGATCCTCCTCACCGAACCGGGTCACTCTCCTCTCGGAAACAATGCAAACAACACACACACACATCTCGGCCTCGCGTTACTTTTTTCCCTTCTCCTTCTCGACTTTGCCAAGGGTCGAAATACCGATGTTCCAGCTCTCTCGCGGCGGGAGAGTGAATCCCCGCGACGAAGGAGGAGAGAGAGAGAGAGGAACGGGCCGATCATCGATCACGCGCCAGAGTAGAGGATCCTTTCTTCTCGCTCTCGCGAGCGCGCGAAGGTCCCGCTATCAACCGGCCATCTCTCTCTCTCGCTCTTACTATCTAGCTATCCGCCTTGTATACATACACTGAAAGCTGCGCGTACGCGAGATAGACAGACGCGAGTGGGAGAGAGAGATTCTCGAACGCGAGATCACGATCTTTCAAATCGCCCGGAAAATTGTCTCTATTGTGTGTGTATGTGAGCGGGGAAGAGATGGGCCAAGTACAGTGCGGAGGATGTGCCAACTGCTTGGGATTCCTTCGTGATGCCTTATTTAGCGGTATACCGGTTGAATTTGTTTACTAGCACGTGACTTTTAGTTTTCTAAAGTGAGTTTTTACGAATTAAAAGAAATTTTATATTCGTTTACGACCAACTTTAAAATCTTTTCCCTCGTTACGCACTTTCATTCATATAACCACCTTTTCAGCCGCTGCAAATTGCGCGAATAAAGCGACGTTTCCTCAAAAAGTGTAAAATTTATGCATTCATATACCTGAACAAATACATTTTCCGTAGCGCGTGTATACTCACTTAGAAGGCAATTTCCACGAACGCTTTGTGTAATTATCTTTTTATTGCAAACTCGATTTTCTCCACGCGCGTGCGCATGTATTATATGCGCGCGAAGAAAGAAAAGCGAAAGCTCTTTGCTTTTTTTGCTAGTTAGCGCAAATAACTATACACACTCTGCCGGCTCTACCCACCCCGGCACTTTTTGCCGCTACCTCTGCTGTTCCCTACGAGACAGTTCCCGGAGTTTAACCAGCTTTAACGCATAACATGAATTACGCTTATTTATTGCTCTAAGCCCGTAGTTTTTGGCCTTATCGCCGATAAATTGCCGGTCAGCGAAAATGCGTTACGCGCGCATGCAACGTCCTTTATGTAAATTATAGATATATATATAGAGGCGAAGCCGAAGTTACAGCGATCTCTTCGTATATAATGGAAAATCGAGGGATTTGATTTGAAATTTATCCGCCCGCAGTTCGCGGAAAGTCTATTTTATTTCAAGGTTGTTGATCTAAATCTTTGTGTAAACTTTGCGTACAGTGTATACTTTTACTATCGTATAAGCGAGGAGTGTGTGTGGGTGCGCGACAAAGTAATATTTAATGGTTAATAATGAAACGAAATAGCGTAATGTTTCTTGCTTACGTACACGTTTTTTTGACCGTTTGTTCAAAATTCATATATCAAGTATTTACCGTGTACATTAACGTACTACATATGATTTAATGACAATATAGAGGTTTATTATCAACAAACTTATATACATCATCGCCTGAAAATGTTAATTCCATCTATATATGAGTAATCAAACTTTTGTAAAAATACCACATTCCTAATGATCCCAGTGTAATATAACTTTTTCTCGAATATAATGTCATTTTAAAAGGCACGCGCGAGCTCTTACAAAACAACACACAAACCCATTAAAATTCTCAAACCGAGCAAAGAATCTAAACAAAACAGTTGCGACTACCGCGCGCGATGTGATCCGCATTCAGAAATGGGATTGCTTAATGCGCTAGACTCGCGCTCGTCGTTTTCCCATATATATATCCCACATAAATAGCCTTGGAAGTGACGTAAATTGTTCTCTTAACAAAAATCACCAGAAAGTTTAAAAACGCGATACACAGAACGTGTTTTATCTGTAATTGCCTGATAAAAACGCCGCAGCCGAGCGTCATGCGCACATAACAGGCAATTAAACGTGAATTCGTAGAACATCTTCAAGCACGTATCTCCAACAACAACGGATCATCAACCAAAATATTTACAATCGTATAAATTATCCACAATGTATCATAAATCCACCGAAAAAAAAATTCCTCTCTCAGCTGCAACTAACTCTATTCAAACAAACTTAGCATTAGCCCCAACCTCATTAAGCTACTTTACCATCATCTCGCCCGCAGCCTAACCCCCAACACACAATAACTCTCGGCAACTTATCTAATCCAAACACCACTCGAAACCCCTCTACCTCGAAAAAAAGCACACACACACACAACGAACAGCAATCGGCCGAAATTACAGCGCCCATAAATTCCCTCTCCCTCCTCCTCTTTCTCTCACACGACCGGGCAACCGATTAATTCAGCACGCGCTGCTGCACTACTACACTCCTCTGCACCCAAAAGGGCAAAAAAGCGAATCCCTCCTGCACTCCGACGCACATATGAGCGCGTATATACGCGCGCTACTTGTACGCGCTACTCGCTATATATATATATGAGAATTTCTTCGCTCGGAAAAAGAGAGCAGAGAGCGCGCCGCGCACGCGGTTTTTCGCGCATTATGCGCGCGAGCAACAGCTCCGTGCAGTCTGCTGCTGTACACCCGGTATTCGCATTCTCTCTCTCGTTCTTGCACGCTGCTTATACTATACGAGCGCGCGTTCGCTTCTTGCGCGCTCTTTATATCCCCCCATTCTAGCCGCGCGCGGGGCGATGATGCGCGCGCTCGGCTTTTTCTTGTTTCGCGGATTATTTTCCGAGTATCGCGGGTTTTGTCGTCGCTGCAGCTACTTCTTTCTTTTGTTTGCTAGGGGAGGGAGAAGAGCTGCAACGATCGTGTTGTAAAGTGCGATGGTTATTGTTGAGGAGGCGGCGGTTTTGGAATTAGTTGGGGGGGCTTCTCCGAGAATGTTTTATGTTTACGAGGCCGGTTTCGCACGATATAAATTTGAAGAAAAGGGGACAAGTCGCGGTATATACGTGGGACACTTCTTCGTTTATTTGCTAGTGAATTATTGGCCGGTGTGTGGGTTGCGTCACGTATAGACATTGTACGGTGGTAAATCATAATTATGATGAGTTTTTTATAGCGCGGGGTTGTTAAGATATGTATTGAAACTCTTTTGTATACTGCAGCGTGATGTGTTTCCGTTTATGCAATCTTTAATGCAGATCTTTGTAATCGTTGCTGTTTGCTTTAAAGATCGAACAATTTTATATATTTTTTTTTCGATATTAACAATCGTTACCGTAATTGCGTCTTGCAAAATTAAGTCTTAACAGGTGCGTAGGCAGATGAAAATGCAAATTCGAATAATTCGAACGAAATAACAGTGCAATTATAGATATATTTTCCTGCAGGAAATGTAGCAAACAATTATTGCAATATATATGCAAATCGTTGTGCAATGTATAAGCAGGAGAGACACAATAGAACGTCCGATGTATAGAACAAGAAAAGATCATAAAAATAGACAGCGTATAAGTGTGTACGCGTAAAAATGACTGGCGGTTATAAAATTGCTTTTTAATGAAAATAATACTGTGGTATAGTTTAAGATAATCGTACGGAGGCATGTAATAGTAAAGTTCATTTCAAAATGCGTTCAATTTAAGCATGAGCACGCTGAGCTAATCAACTAAGATGATGTGGATTTTTTATTATTTACAGGGTATAACATAATTTGGTATCGTAAAAATTGCATCATTCCTATATTTCAGTTCGAGCAATAAAATCTGAAATTTCGGCTCATATTAAACGGACACTTTTTACTAGTACAACTTCGACGGATGCTAAAATATCGTGCCACAATAAACCATAAGTTATAAATAAGATTTTCCTTTTTCAGCTTACGAGCCGATCGCTTACGTAACTTTTTGAGTATATCCTTAGGCCCGTAAATGACGTCACTTTTTTCATATATAATTCACCATATATAATGACGTCACGCTTTATTGATAGCTCGAAGGAAAAAAAAACACGTCGCATATTCGTCTTTACTACTAAATATGGGAACAATTGCGAGAATGTATTCGCAGGGAGATGCATTGTTATGTAAAAAAATATCGCGCCGCGGGAATCAAAAGCGCCATTTTGAGTACAAATTTGACGAAGTGGGTCACAGCACACCATTCAGAGATCGTAGATATGCGTGAACGAAAAAAAAAAAACATTCGAATTCACACGAACAAATTCAGAAATGGCCCACATTTTTTTAAATTCAGGTGTTACGCTAGTTTCTTTTAAATTTGATATATTATGAACTAAATATTTTTTTTCCATGTCAGAATCGTAAAATTCGTAAACATGAAACCGAAGAGAAAAGTCTCCTATCGAGTGAAAAATGATAAAATTACACGTTTGCTGGCTTCTTTATGTGTTTATAAAACAAATTTCGATTCGTATGTTCAACGACCTCCAAGAAATATGCATATGTAAATCAGCGCATCGTCTCTTACTCTCTTAACACACATAATAAAGTCATAAAAAAGTTACAACTTAGAGTGCTCCTTTCGCCTGTATAGAATCATACAAACCTAGATTCACAGTTTGGGCGGTACTCCGTTGTCCTCGATTCAGCCGTAAAATTTAAAAAAAAAGAAACGAAAAGAAGGCACACACGCTCGAGCCATCCTCGAAGACATTTACATTCTGCTATATAAATTGACAAAAAATATGAAATTGCTACTGCACAAGTGTTACAAGATGTATAGTGTACTGTGAAATTTTGTGACTACGAAATTACAACCTATAAATTTGGCTGTAAAGGTGAAGTTTTTAAAATATAAATGATGCTGCAAATAAGCGTGTAACATGGATAATCGTTGCTTCTACTGCTGTATTCTGTGAAAATTAAGTAAATGCGTATAAAATTTTATGCACTAAAAAAAGTATATTATAGTGTCACTCTACATTGAGAAATTGGGCATAAAAACGTGTGTATTATTTTCTTTGTAAACAAGAAACACAAGCTAATCTTTGTTCATTATTCATAATATTTTGCTACATTAGAAATACTAAATTTCATAGAATAACAAGTTTTCTCTTCACCGACAATACAATCGCAATTATTATTCTGAAACATCTTTCCAGTGCAAATAACATTTATTTGTATAGTTCGGCGCATATTAAAAATATTCAAAACCCTCATTCTATTCAAAGTTCATACACCGCACACTCCCACATTTCCACAAAGCAAACTACAATAACAACCATAAACAGTCCCCCTTTCTACTCTATTTCAAATACACACACACACCCTACTCCTCTCACGCAAACATTTTTTAACTACTCTCTAAACACCTATCCGCGCTCCCACACAAAAAGCCCCTCGAAAAAATCGCCAATAATTCACACCCCCAAGACGACAAAAAAAAACTTCAAAACTATATCGCATCGTTCCACCTTCGCCTACTGGAAAAACGCAGAAAGCGAGAGGGGAACCAACAGCAGCAGCAGCAACAGCAGCAGCAGCAGCAGCGACGACTTATACATACTATATACCCGTGCGCGCATTATACGCGCGCGCGCTCGTTCCCTTCCACCGGTTTTTCAGCGGCTGTTCCCCCTCGCTCGCAGCACGCACACACATACATGCAGCACACTGACTGCGGCGGCAGCAGCGGCCCCTTGCCAAGATCGACGCCCCCACCCGAGCAGCAAGCAGCGGTCGCTCTCTCTCTCTCTTCTTCTTCCCGCTAGTCGGCCGCGCGCGCGCCGTCGAAAACACCAGTCGAGCGCAGCACGCCGAGCGAGCGAGTCACTATAACTCGCCGCCGGTTCGTCTCGTTCCTGTGTCCCCCCTCCTATATACACACAGACTCGCGATATATATTTTACTCCGTGTTATATACTTGCCGCGTGTATACAGTGTGTAACCACCCGGTGACACTCACTACTGTGCAGTACCGTGGGTGTACCAAGTTATGGATTTTTTTCGACTACAGTTTTGAGCGCCAGGGTTACATATATACCGGGACGCAAGTGTGCATATTAACAGTGTGATACCATGACATTGCTGTGCGGATGAACATGTGTGCGGCGACCGTTGCTGACGCCAGTAGGTTTCTTTAACCTCCACCGCCGCGGGAAATTCGAACTCGCATTCGAAACTTCCGGCCTATTCTCGCGAACCGCACACTCGCGTACACTTAGGTGCGCGAATGGAGGAAAAAAACGGTGGAGGATGAACAGTGACAACAATAGGCAGAGTGCACGCGCGGCAACCTGTGGAGTTGTAGCAGTGCGCGCAGCAGTTGCGCAGAGTCTGTCGTTTATGAGCGAGGCGGTGGATAATTGACGGGGAAGAGAGGGAGGAAGATATGCTAGTGGACAGAGCGACAGGTTGCGACGATCTGCTCGTGCCGGGCGCACAGTGGGAAGCCGAAGTTCGAGGTTTATAAGTGCATTGATGAACTGTGAGAAAGAGACTGAAAAAACGGCGCGCGGATGTGTCGACGGTGTTGCATGATAATTATGAAGGGTAAGGTTAATGCACATTTTTTAACTTGTTATAATAATCGCTCCAAAATATACTTTGGAGCGATCATTTTTTTTAAGGGTTTTCGGGTACCCGAATTTCGGATTATAGCGTTTGGGAGGCGGCTGTCGAATGTTGTTTATTGTAATTAGATTTTAATTGAAAAGAGTTACATGTTCCAGCGCATTAGGTGGATTTGAAATTAATGGCCAAACGTGGTATTTAACGATATTTATTACGCAAGAGATCTGTGGGACAGAAATTAAATTTCATGCCGTCGCAGGTAAAACGAGTTTTTTCCAAGTCGAGACGGTCGTTGAGTTGCATATATATACTGTAAGCGCTTGCCATTGAGAAGTGCATATGATAAAAATAATTCTTGAGCAAATGGTAAAAGTCACACACCGCTGATGATAATAATGCTATGACGTTGGAAAAACAGCGCTCTGTTGGTTTAATTGTTAACTGCTTAGTGAAATTGACGAAACGAGGAAACTGATAATACCTTAATTGAATGTTAATTGCTTCTTCTCTGCTGAACAGAAAATAAAATTATTTTTATTCTTCAATGAATCCTTGTTGCCAAGTCAATCTAAACATGTTGACATATTAAATCTAAAAACATATTAAAAAGCTTTCTAATCCACTTCTTCCTCACCCACTAAATATCCACCATAAATCATTATATCCTCAAATATTAATAACCGGAGAAATTTTGGAAACCCAAAAGAAATTTTCCTGAAAACGAAATCTTCCTTAAAAACCCTCCATTCATCAAAACTTTTCAATCCCATACATTATCATCCATATACCACACCTCTCAAAATATTACCGATTCATGAAATTCAAATCCTCCTTCTCTCACACCGCAATCACGGAACTATCACTTCTCCCTCAAAATCCCCTGACCTCGCGTAAAGCTCCTCGCGAATTCCATCAGCCCACGACATCAGCGCTGCCCAGCCTCTCCTCACCGAGATCGAATCGGATTTCCCGTATATAACGCGCGCGCGCGTGCACACGGCCGATTTCCGCAGTCGCGCTTGCGCGGGCGTTCCTCCGGTGCATACACACACACACCTATACACGAGGAAGTGAGCTCAAGCGCGCGTCCCGATCTTATCGCGCAAGCGCAACGCGCTAGCGCACCGGAGAGTTTTTCACGGAGATAAGCGGGGCCCCGATTGTGTGCTGCAGCAGCGCCGGAGTGTGTATAGAAATCGGGAAAGGAGAGGAGGGAATTTCGTGGTTTCCGTTCGAATTCCTCTCTCTCTCTCTCTCTCTCGCGCGACGAGCGTAGTGTTGCGAAATTACGTGAGCGATAGACGGGAGTGTATATTGTGCGTGTACATGATGATTATTGGAAGGTGTGTGAGGTAATTCCTTTGTCACGCATGGCCGTTGTCTAATTTTCATTCCTATGCGTGTGGATTGTTGTTTGTCGCGCGCGCTTCCATTTCGGCATGCCGTTGTTGGGGTTTGGCTGCTGAATTGCGTATTGATATGGGATATTATCGCGCAGTATACATGCGAAGTGTGAGTGTATAATAAAAGGAGGTGTTTTTTGTGGGAATTCGGGACCGAAATGTTATTGAACACAATCAGAGGATAAGAAAAGATCGGTATCCTGAATATGGTTATTTAATATTAATTTTTATCACAGTTGAATGGAAAAAATAACTGTAACTGCGCGTAAAGAGTGCGCGAGTATATGAGTCAGTCGCGCTTGGAGCAATGACCGAACAACTCAAATTTCTTTATTTTGCATCAAGTACAAAGGTGGTTTTAGTAATGCGAAGATTATGTAGATACCGCACGTTCCCCGCATTGCGGAGTATATAATTTCTGTTGATTTGTCGGAAAATAATTACCTCGCTTTAAAAATATGTGTATATGTAGCGTTTACAGATTAATTATGATTCAAAGAACCGCTTTACTTCCTTTTTCGTAAACCTTAGAAATCTTTTTTCAAAATTTAGAAAAACAACGTCACCGACAAACAAAAATTCCTCAACGCTTCACAATCCCCGCACAAACCCTGTGTATAGCCTCTCCTACCCATTGTGACTATTCCATTCTATACGCGACCGCTCGACAATCGCATACACATACACACTAGAACCTCGTTACCATCGGTATCGGCTTACCGCCGTTCCCCTGCTTCTTTCGTGAATGAAATCATCTTACCCATACACATACATACACACAACTTGATGGGCTTTATGTCACGTCCAGGCACGTACTTACGTTGGTGCGATTATTATTGCGCGGGGGATCCGCCACAGCAGCAGAGCCGAGACGAATTTGATTCATGAATGAGCCGCGGCAGCGGCGCCTCATTAGCATCGAACGGTATATTACCCCTCGCAATCAATTTCTCGACGCGAGCCGAGTTTTTGATGAGGCGGTGTGGTGCTTCCTTCCTTTTCAGATTTGTATGGAAATTTTCGGGGGAACGGGTTGGGACTATCGCGGAATGATTAAGTGGGAAAAGCGGCCTCTCGATAACGATTAATTGAAAGGAATTCTTACGATGTGTAAAGTGCCATTAGAATTGTGATAAGATGTATATAGTGAAGAAAAATAAATTTGATATGGTTCTTGTAAATATGTTGTTTTTTGTTCATGGAATATCACAATGTTTTCGTAAATGCAAGTACTTTGTCTTTCTTATTATTGAACGTTGATGGCGCATATATACTTTATTTTTCCGCGCGAGCGAATCATCGATA
>JAPYZO010004967.1:0-22459 GCA_030522905.1 Torymus flavipes | reverse complement strand
ATTTATACGTTTTAAATTCACAATATCAAATTGGTTGTAAAGATCGTGTCGAATGCTGATAGATGTCATATGACACCGCATTTACAACCACAGAACCAAATACAAAAATAATAATACATCACCTACAACTAAAACAGCAATGTACGTAACCTACCAATAAATATCCACCTTACCATATCCTCGCAAAGTTACCGAAAAAAAGCCCTAAGAACGTGGCACTATGTGACCGGAAACGCGCGCTTATTCACTGAGCATTAAAAGGGCGGCCGCGCGCGCACATAATTTACGTATAAATTAAGGCGACGGTATACATAGCGAGCGATTAATCGCCGTCCGCGATAATAACAATGCCACCGTCGCTGCACACGGCGAATACATTATCTCTCCGTTTCGTTTTTTTTTTTCATTGCGCCGCCACGTGAGCGGTTTACGTTGCCTCCGCGGGTCTTTCCGAACGACTCCGCGCTAAACGACTTCCGGACGCGCGTCGAATTTTTCAATTTCGAGGGTGAGGGTGTTTTGTTTTGTGTTTTGGAGGGTGGGATCGATTTTTCGGTTGTTTGGGTCGAAGATTACGAGATAGTGGAGTAAAGCTGAGAATCACTTGAAAGAAACGAATTGTCGTTTATGGATAATGTGGTGGCAGCGATGTAACGTTGATTGTTAATCGTAAAGTTTTGCACAAAACTAATTTTGAATGTTAATTTTTAGTAACAAAAATCGTAACGATGGTTTACCAGTTATATTGAACCTATTATTATTGGATATTAGCAAATAATTTGAAACTGATATTTCTGTAAATTTGCAAAAATGTATCTTTAATATGGGATGACTATATTCTGAGCTTCAAAGCAGTAATAGACTGTGAAAATCCAAAAAAATACCAGTCTTTACAAGTACAAAGTAACTTTTCCTACATATTTCAGTAAAATTTTTCAGAAAGTATCTTTGAACAGTCTGTTACAGCTTTGCGAAACAGTATAGTAATTTTAACAAAACTTTTTGTCATGTAAAAAAAAATTCTTCTCCGCACTTAAATCTTGTAAACATATTCGCCCCTCTCCAATCAACCCGCTTTCCATTCAAAATCGAAAACCTCCCGTATCCTCACGTACACCCGGATATCATCTTTAAATACTCAAGCAGCAGCCACACGACCATTTTGGACCTCCGTGCATACACACACACTCTCCACACCCTATATACACTCTCTCTCTCGTCGAAAAATCGACCTACTCCAACGTTAATGCGCGCTCGGCCGGCAAAACAAAAAGGGTCCGCACGCTCGCACGCGCTCGCAGCTTATTACGCGAAAGCACATAATTCCCATGAACGGCCATCCCTGCGTATACACACACACATACGCGCGCTGGCTCGTTCGCGCGGGGGCAAACAAACCGTGAAATTACCTTTTAAATATTAGATTATGATTAAATGCGAGCGGCCCCGCCCGGCGCTAAATGCTCGTCGCCCACCCTCGCCTCGCGAGCACAAAAGGGGGGACTGTGCACGGACGATCTCTCGCTCGCTCGTTCGCTCGTGCGCTATCGTCGGTATCAATCGCGTAGCCATCAGATACGTGCTGGCTTTTTTTTCGCCTGGGTATGCTGATACGGGAGATATATATACGGTGGAGAGAGAGTGGAGGTTTAGGAGCACCCGGTGGAGTCTGCACAGGCCGGAAGAAGTGTAGTCTCGAGGAGGAGGTAATCTGCGCGCAGTGAGCAGAGGTATAGGTGAGTGGGTTGACGATGCGGTTGAGGTATTGAATTTTTTGTAGATATATAGTGTGCCCTATTGCTGGAGTGCTGATGGTATAATAATATGCGTATTAGAATGAAAGGTAGTGGGTTCTTCGAAATCGTTGTAAAACCGTGGATTGTTTGAGAAATCATTATAACACGGCCTAAAATAATTTATTAGAATTAAAGTACATTTTTCCTTGTTAGAATGCTGTATAATAATATGACACGAGAACTTTCTTGCGCCAAGTATATATTCTACTTTATTAAAAATATTTTCTTTTCTAAAAATTAACAAAATATTTCACTAGCTCTAATAAATTAATGAAACCCACCTGCGCCTTCCTCACCTCGCTCTTAACCTTTGAAACCCCGTAAACTACTCGCTCGCTTACTCTCCCTCCCTCTCGCCACATCTTCTCTCCTCTCTCCTCCTCGACAGCAGCAGAAGCAGGTGCTTATTTCCGGTGCTCGCTCGCCCGCCCGCGCCTCATGCATATGCAGCGCGTGCGCGCTGTCCACCCCCAGAGTGTCTTTCCTCTTTTTATTTCCCGCTGCTCACTTCTCTCTCACTCTTTCTTTCAAGCGAGATTGATGCGTCCGATTATGCATGCGCGCGCGTTTACGTGTGATCGGGTAATGCAATGCAAATGTGCGAGCCCGCGCGTAATTACGTAATGCAAATAAGAGAGAAAGAGAGAGAGAGAGAGGGGACCTGTTGCGAGGGAGTGCGAGTTGCGAGGAGTCGTAAAATTTGTGAAATATCGGCTCGTAAAGTCGAGGGCAAGCTTTTTACGGCGTTGCACCTTTGCCGGTGCGCGCAGTGCAGTCACAGGCAGCTTGTGTGGGTGAACGGTGCATGTATACTTTGTTTTGCCGATTCTGAGCCGCTTTCGTATATAATGTTCATTCTTCGATATGAAATAATGTCCGCATGGAAGTAAATTCTTAAAAATACTATCATGTTCGTAAAACAAACTAAATAAAAACAAACTATCTTTTTTCCAAATCAAATGAACCACGTCTCAGTGCATAATTATACATTTAGTCCCACATTTTGTCATTTCAAAAAATTCTTAACCCTATAAAATCCACAGTTCCCGCACCAAGCCGAATAAAATATTATAAATCTACTTACCTCATCATATAACCGAAACACAAAGAGACCACTCGCGTGTACCGCTCAATTCGACAAAAGGCGTCGAGAAAAGGTGCGCGCATGCAAAAGCCACGCCGCGGCTGCACTTGGCTCGCCAACGGCCGGCAGCCGAGTATAATTTATCATCGAGTCGAGGAGCCGCGACTACCTAATGACTTTCGCAATTAACCTCGGCGCGTATTAGCCCTTGAGCGGCTCGCTGCCTTGTGCTTGAGCCGCCGCGCCGCGCTGAAAGAATATCGTTATCTGTCGGCATTGTTCGCGCTGGTGTAACCGATTCGAGCGAAAAAGACAGCGGTGGAGGCTTGCTGGGACACTGCTATCTAGTTGTGGTATGGATTTTTACTCTATTTAGTTAGTTGTAAAGTTGGTATTAATATTAGATCGATCAGAGTATAATAAAATCAATCAAACAGTTGATGACGTTTTAATTTTAAGATAAGAGTCAGCACGTTACTTATAAAGTTTCATGAAGAAAAAAATTCTCACTAATCGAAACTACCTACTATTCGTTCGCAAGAAAAACAGTTACGTTCAGCCCTCCGGAGCAGAACGAGAAAAGCAGAAATATATTCATCCGCGAAATACTTCCCCGGCTGCCGCGATTTATTATTCGGACGATCGAGCCTTAATGCCAGGGCGAATAGGGGCGAAAGGAGCGAGAGAGAGAGAGAGAGAGAGAGCGATAATAAAAGGTGAGCGCTTTCCATATACACACAGTATAATAAATCGCGAGTGCGCTCGAGCTCGATCTCTCTCCCTCGTGCCCGGGATTTCATTTTTTTTTCTTCACTACGCCGCGCTCCCCCGTACTTTTTAAGTGTCTGGAGTGGGAGACTCGAGAAATTAAACAGTCGAAAGCGATTTATTTTGAAATTGTTTTCGCTAGCGGCAGGGAAATATTCCGGTTTATCAATAATGACGAGTTTAGGTGAGAGGGTTTTTGTAAGATGATAAAAATAAATGTCTGAAATTAAAAAATTGTAAATTATTTATTTATTTATTTTTTTAATTATAGCAATGTCTATGTGTTTTTCTTTCTTTGTGTGCGATTAATCCTGAATTTGTATACTGTGGTGCATCATTCGCGTATTTATTAATATTAATAAACAAAGGACCAAGGGCCCGTTTTAACTGAAGTAACTTTCAATTACTTATATACTTATCTGATCATTATTCAGATTCAATTATTTCCTTATGAGCCTACATTTCCTAAACTATTAGTTAAGTTCAATATTTTCAACGATTAAAAACTTCAAAATCTTCATGAATATTTCTTTATAATTTTATTGATTAATTAATTCATAAGGACGAATCATCATTTTTTCAAAATTACATTCTAATAAACTAAAAAAATTCACCTAAACCTTAAAAAACAATTTTTCACAATCCCAAACATTTAGCAATGTACCTAGGATCCCCGCGCAAAAGCTGTCTCTCTTCACCCGAGCACCTCCCACTCATCCACGACGCGTCATTCTTCGTCAATCGCGCGAAAATACCACGCCAATCCGCCACCCCACTCGCACCCCTCAATCTCCCTTTCTCTCTCTCGGGGGGAATCGGAAAGAGACAGCACTCGCTCGCGCGATCGAGCTCTAAAACCGAGGGGCTGTCGCCACAATACAAGCAATAACATGAGACTTCTCTCTCTCTCTCACTCCCGCCCACTTCCTCCCTTTTCTCCGCTGGCTCCCCCTGGGCTCTTACCTTAATCGACACGGGCCGGATGACGATTTGGTCTTAAATAAACTTCGCTCTCGACGACGACGGCGTAATTCCTGCCGAGTTTATTATGTAATTTGCGCGCGCGCTCGCGGTCACTTTTTTCCTGGGGCAGGAAAGTTCGTGGAGGCGAGATTATGAGGGGCGAGGTGCTTGATCGAGGATGGTGGTAGGAGGTCATTCTTGAGGGCTGTATTGAGGGTTTTAAATTGCGACTTTGATGGAATATTCTTTAATTGATTTTCAAAGAATAGCAGCGTTGGTTTTTTTTGTGGGTTATTTGAGTTTTATGAATGAAGGGGCAGAATCCATGTTTCATATTGAGAGTAAGAAATTTGCTTATGTTTATTGCATTGGTTAACAAAATATTTCGATAAGTTGCTATAAAAATGATACTGATAAATTTTAGTTGATTAATGAATTTTTCATAAATAGACAGGCACTTCCCGCATTATGTCATAGATTCATGACTTATACTTGTTTTAGAAACGCTACCGCGTTCCTTGATATAAAAAAAAATCAATTCAATAACCTTTTATATCAACAGAATAATATAAATTAGTTTCAATACCTCCTGTATTTATTGCACTTATTAACCTTGTTATTAATTTGAAAGTAATTAACCAGCAAATATAAAAACCTCAATTAAAAGTTTTAAAAATTATATATATAAGGAAATTATCTACAGCTGTATCCACCCAAGACTTCCAAATTCCACATCTGCAATAACTTGAAAAGCCTTCATAAACGTACGTAACTTTCCCACCAGTTAAATTAAAACTTCTATCATACCACTCCGCAAAACTTTAAAACCCTCACTAAAATCTTCGATAATCACAGGCTTACAAAATCACTTTCTTCCTCCTCTGACGTCTCTGCCGCACACACACACACACTCGCTCAGTCTCTAAGCTTTCTCCGGCGTGGCCCGGAGGCTCTCAGGAAACCCGCAAGTATCCGACCAAAGGTTAACTCGCTCTAGCGCTCGCTCTCTCTCGTAAGGAACACGCACACACACACACACACACATACACACACACACACACACACACACACACACACACACACACACATATATATATATAGAAGCCCGAAGAGAAAGCCGCAGCACTTGGCCCGGTTGAACGGCTGGCATCTGCCACCCCCGAGGTCTTACCCCAAGAAAGCCCGACAACTGGCTCAGACGGCTCAATGGGTGCCTTCGGGGCGCTTTCATACAAGATTAAATGGGATATTACGCATTAAACGCCGTGATTCGCCGTGGCCGCGCGTGGACGGACGGCTGCCGTTGACGACGTTTTTGTACGTGCGAATTCTTGCGCCTTTTATTCGCCGGGGTGAAAGGCCAGCAGCTCGGGCGTGCACTACTGACGGACTTCGCGCGGCCGCTCGCTCGCGGAAAGGTGTTTGTGAGGTTCTGGATTTTTTATGCCGAGTTGCCGGGCCGCTGCTGCTGCTACCCTTTTTTGAAGCTTCAAGAGGATGTGTGTGAGCTGTTGCCGAGGTGACTAACCCGGATGGTGTGATATCTTGCTTTACGCGCTCTTGGCAAAGATACCGTCTTTTTTTCGTGGATTGTTATTTTAGTTGTTGCGGTTCGCTATTGTTGGTTGTATTAAAATTTTACATGTAAACTATCTTCAAGTTCTATAAACCAATAATATTTAAAATTAAAAATCATTATGGGTATTAGTAATCGATACAGAAATGACCAAACTCTAATTTTTTTCTATTATTCATATTGGATGCCAACTAGAAAGTTATATTGAGGGTTCAAGGTATATTGTTAAACGCCACCTAGCGGCAGAAACAGAACTTTAAGTATTTTTGAGGCAATAAAATCTATCTATTGCATTTGATTAAATAATATTAACGGATGACCAGATTCATCTTTATCCCACAAAACTTGTAGTTCTATAAAATCTATTCTTTAGTATAACAAATTTCGTTCTTACTCTGCTATAACGCTATACGTACACCTACTTCTGAAAATGCAATTAAAAAATCATCAATCACCGAGAAATACGCAACCCCCATACCACCACAACGCGCACTCCTCGCAACTTTAACAAGCTGACCCTCACTTCCACCAGCCAACCTCGTCCTCCCCAATCCACATCTTATATACACGCACCGCATGGCTAGCGCGCGCCTTCTCCCATTCTCCTTCTTCTTCTTCTTCGTCTTCCATCACAATGCGGTTATCGCGGGCGCAGCTGCCCGCGCACCTTCGCGTGCATTCCATTTGAATAAATTCGAGGTAGCAGCAACCGCCGGCGGGCGCTCGTGAAATCTCGCCACGTGGCCGGAAGCCGAGTGTCGCACTCTCTCGCGTGGCCGTTTCCTTCCTCTCTTTGACCGTCATTTGTCGCCCGCGGGGAGAGCGGAGTGGAGTGCATGTAGAGTGGAGTCGTGGTAGTGATGATGATAAGGACGAAGTGATGAGGTCGGTGTGAGAGGGATAGGAAGAGGTGTGGAGTGCGGATAGGTGGTGCTCGTGATGTAGTGGTGATGGGATAGACGAGGTGCGCTGCCCTGGATTTGAGAACGTGTTGCGAGGTCGGAGGATGGTCGTTGGATTGCTTGTAAGTAGGTGGTTCGTTGGTATGGATGGCGAAGGTTGAATTAATGCTGCGGTATGAGTATTATTACACAGATTTAATTATGAGAAAAGCCTGGGGATGTACAAAACTGTCTAAAAAGATTCACTTTTGATATTGTCCACTTTTTAGTTTTGTATATCCCCGAGCTGCAGCCTACGTAGCACACTAATATAGATTACAGCACTTGTTTGCTAGGTTAAAATTAAAAATGTTACACACAGTCTCCTTTACGTGTATCGCAGGCTCCGCTAATAGTAGCAATAAATTATTTTTAAAAAAAACTACCACAATAGTTAAAGGTTCTGTAGATTTTCTCATACTTATATCGAAATTTTCTGATGTTTTACGTATACTCAATGTTACATACATTCGAGAGTTTTCAGTCCTAATTATATTTAACATCTTATTTTTTGTGATTGGTTATCATAACTTTATTCGACTCAAAAATAATTTTCAAATGACTTAAAAATGTAATGCTGCCACTTAAAAAAATTAGAAATTTTTACCATGAATCATAGTAAGAATAATGGATATGATAAATGACTTCACAAGGAAAAAGCCTAGATAAGACAACAGATTTTGCAATGTTAATGAAGCGAATCTACCTGCGACTTCAAAGTAGCTTGCGCATAATACGCTCGCAAACAATGGCAATAACAATTCGTGCACGCCTTGAACTACTGGGCACCAGTGAAGTGAAGCAGAAAAAGCGGCTGACTTGCAAAATGGACAGCGCCGTTTCATTGTTCTCTCTCTTCCGCTAATAAAACTATGCGCGACCTGTAGTTCAGCAATTTTTCGATTTTATAGATTCGAGCCGAACGCTATTGCTGACGTCTCGTATAATGCTTGTATTGTAAGTTAAGGAGATTTTGTAAGAAAATGGTTATTTAACAATTTCCGTTGGAAATATTCAATCATTGCTGGTGTCAGGTGTCGTGATTTTCCAAGGACAAGTGGAATTGCGTAGGTATGAACCGAGTTGTAAATCATCATAAGTAGACGTAGTATCGAAAAGTGTAGAAGTACAAGGTCGAGAGGAAATGCTATTGTATCTGATCGGACCAGAAATCTGTAGAAATAGAAACAAAAAATTGGTGCATACAAAAAAAATAAAAAATAAAAAATAAAAAATAAAAAATAAAAAATTGATATAATAACTTTCACATAGGGATGTCGGTTACCGATTTCTATTATGCGAGTTACCATACCGGTTGAACATAAATAATTGGTTCTAATTTAAGGTTTATTTATAAAATAGTGTTATGGTGGGCAACTATACGTTAAAAAATAACGAGACATAGTTGAACTTAACATAGAAAGTGCTATTGAAGCACTAAAACATATTGATAAATTTTAATAATAAAAAGGAAATGAAGTCTCTCGCATGCGTATATTTGATTGAGAAAAGTATTATGAAATCATTATCTTTTCGATTATTTTTTTGTAAATCAACCTTTCCTTAAGAATATTCCTTGAGAATAAACTCCATACCCGTGCAACCTATAGTGAGTCAGGAAACCAAACTTAATTTTCTCACATGTGACATTAAAAATGTTCATTAACGTGAGGTCAAGAATCACCATTCACATATTCTTAACAATGCATACGATAGGTAGCACATACATAATGAGCAATTATTAGAATGGATTTTCCTTGTGCGAAATTTTTGTATTTTGAATAAATTTTTGTGAAACACTGCTTTTACTCTCTAAATTATTATATAATCTAAAGTAGTGAAAAAATCACTATTCTGTAGTGATAAGTAGGTCTCTTCGGAAATAGTGGATATGCACTCCGAAATAGGGTAGATGTGAGAGTTACTGTGCCCTTCCCAGTTACTGTGCCCTATCTTTTAACACAGGGCACCGTAACCGCGGCACCGTAATTAAAAGCCGTGTTCTTATGGGATGTCAGTAATGACCGCATGCAGCACCCAAAGTTCATATTGATATTGCAACATTTATGGTTGATGTTGAGATACATATTCTAATTAATAAAATAAGTTAATTGCTTAACATATTGTTCATTCTACGATTATACTCGACTAAATATCTGAGAGGTTATGTTAACCACACAGTAACTCCCACAATAACTTCCACCGCTATCCTAGTGGGCATTCACTATTTCAGAAGTGATCTACTTATCACTACAGAATAGTGATTTTTACATTTAGAGGTGACTTTACATTTAGAGAGTACAGTAATTAAGTTTGTCGAACAGTAGTGAAGAATGGTTTGCATGTCTTTTACAAATGTAGTGACAATTAAACATGAAAATTTGTTCAAAATAGTTTAAAAGTTTACTGGTACATCTATATTCTGGTGGAAATCGATTCCACTATTTGCCAAATAAATCGCTAGTTTCCCCAATAATCGTTAAAAACTACACTTTTCTTGGTCATTTTTACCAGTCGAAGACAATATTTTTCGTTAATAGATAGAAAATAAGTTTTTTTTTTACGATTTAATATTAGCTCATTTATCAGTATTCAAAGACATTAAAGTTGACGAGTTTTCTTTTCAGTTAGAAAATGGCTAATAAGAAGCTTGCTATTATGATGAAAAGTGAGAGAGACCGAAATTAACGGTAAAATCATTGTTTACATTTTTATCCCTTGAAACAATAGTATAAACAAATTAAATACCAATAATTCGTGTTTAAATTTTCGTTAGCTATCTTTTTAAAATATTTGTTTTGAAGTACATGATCAAATTTTCATTCATTTTTCGATAGAAATATTCCTGACAAGTTAGTAAAGAGTTTAACTTTCCTTCATAAGTTACCTTGTGGTTTAATTAATTTTTTAATAAAATACTAAACACTGCTGACAGTATAAACAATATTTAAATATCTTCCTTAAATAAGTCCTTTTCAAACCAATCTATAAAATATTTAAAAAAAAAGCGATTTTTCGTTATTTCCGAAACAACCCCCACGTTAAAATAACCAACATCGGCCGTAACGAAACCGTACCCTCTTGAAAAAAAACCTGTAAACTACGCGAGAGATAACAGATGGAATCACACTTTGTCTTCCCACCCCCGCGCGTCTAACGCGTGAAATACGGCTGTCTCTCGTGTCGCCACTTCAATCGGAATTGGGCCTCTCTCTCATACTCTCCGCGCCAGCGCGCGTGTGTGTCGCTGGCGGATTTGACGTGCTTATCAATGGATCGCGAGCGACCCTCGATTTTCGCGCATAACGCGCGATATATTCGATAAGAAAACCAATAAGGGCGGAGAGAGAGAGAGAGAGAGAGAGAGAGAGAGGGAGAGAGAGCTCGCGTGTGTCTCCTATTTCGCGCTGGCTCGCAAGTGTATGGTATATGTATATGTAATCGACGGCGATCGGGTGATCGTCTAGGGAGATTGTAATTGTTTTTCAATTGAGGTCGTACAGGTGTGTCGTGACTGTCGTGTTTCGAAAAGATACTGCCGAAAATAGAACTTTTACTTCTCTAACGATATCGCCATATTATTTGACTAATGAGTTAAAGTATTTCCTCACACGCCACCTAGCAGTAATCATTACAACTTTTATATATATGTATATACAAGAACTAATTCGATTTCCCCTACAAGAAATTTATTTGTTTTGCCACAAAAACTATAGACCACTCCATTCAATGTCATTACTCTCAATAAATGAATGAACTAACGCTATTGAAATCCAAAGTCAAACAAATCTATAAAATGTATAACCTCAACTGTGCGCATCCATCGATACTTCCGGCTACCATTGTGACCAAAAAAGGCATCTCTCTCGACCCCACCTCCTCGACGAGTAAAAAAACTGCTCTACCCTACACCCCTTCTCAAAAGATCAACCGCCTCGCTGTACCTCTACACAAAGCGCAGAGAAAAAAGCAAGTCCGAATCTCTCTCTCAGCGAACACGCCTCGCGTAATAAGACGCTCAGCTGAGGAGCTGCTGCCGCTGCTGCTGCTGCTACCACTATGCCGTCGTGTGCAAAGAGAGAGCATGGAAAAGGGCAAAGACCGGTGGTATAGTGGCGGTGTGTGCAGCTCGCTCGTGCTCTTGTCGGCGGCGGCGACGGCGTTGCTCGAGGACTTAAGAGAGCAGCGGCGTCTGGGACGTAGTGGCATTCTTGATATCCTTCCTCTCTCTCTCTCTCTCTCTCTCTCTCTCTCTCTCTCTCTCTCTTTCTTGCACACGTAATAAAACTCCCCCGAGTCGTCGCCTTATGTCTTATGTATGTAGCCCGCCGGTGTTCTTTTCTTTGTTTTGCCGAGCGCAGCCCAAGAGTGAGGAGGAGGTTTTCTTTTCTTATATTCTCTGTACTGCTGCTGCCACAGCGCGCGTGCGCGCGAGAGCAGCAGCGGAGGCTCTTTTGCTGCGCGAGAACTAAGAACTATGACAAATAGCGGCCGGCTGTGGGTGTATGGTGTGTATGTGCGCTTGCGAGCAGGTCGGTTGTTCAAGTTTGGTTGAATGGAGGAATTTGGGTTTCGGGCAGTTTTGGGGTGAATTATTTTAGGCCTGCATTGAGTTGCTTAGAAGTTTTACTGTACGTATTGTAATGGAATGTTTACTATCAACGCTTAGTTGGGCTACATTTATTTACATAATTGTAAGAATTAGTAAACAGGTGACATTCTTAAACAGAATGGATTTGACAAATTTTGCAACTGGATGTCTTATATCTAATATCTCTCGTAGTCTTGGACTCCGTCAAGGACATGCTTGAGGGGAAGTAAAATACAGGTCGTACTATTTCAACTCAGAAATCTTGTAGAAGATACTGTAGATAAAAACGAATACCATTTTTCAAATAAATATTTAGTAATGAATCATTTAAATGAAAAATTTAGCATAGGTAAACCAAGAATTGGCTGTATTCTTATTTTTCAATCCAAAAATTTTTATCTTGTAATCTAACATAAAAAGAACATTACTTCGACATAAACGCAAGTAGGACTCTATCAAAGAAACAGAAATTAAAGCATTCAAAACTATAAAAATCGATCTTTACAAATCCATTGTCCTTACAAGTCAAGCGATCGCTTCCTCCCTAAACCCCCGCCTCTTCAGCCCACGCGCCAGAGCCAAAAGACGAAGAAAAAAAAAGAACTACCGCGCTGCCACGCGATCTGTCCCCCCGAAACACAAGACCCCGCGTGGAATTCGTTACACACATCTACACCCCCTCGAGAACAAGACATCCTATCTCGCGGCCGACACAATGGGCCCAAAAGAGTGAGCGAGAAAGTGCCCAGGGCACGCGCCAGCATCTTGAGACACGCGCGCGCGCAAATGGCACGCGAGACTTCCGGTATCGGATTCGAGATGCCGAGGGCGGCTGCTGCTGGAGGAGACTGAATGGAGCCAGCGGAAGCGAGCGCGCCGGCCAAAGGGCCCCAGACATGTACGTACGTACGTACGTATGCGTGTAACGTAAGAAGGTAAAGGAAAGAGGTGGAGTTGTTACGGGAGCAGCCGTCGCTGGGGTCTCCTTTGCCAGAGGCCTTTATATGCATAATTGCATGTGATTTTGGCTGCTCGGGGGGTTTGTTTTGTTTGTTTTTGCGATGAGGAATTGGGGCAAGGAGAGGCGGAGGTTTTGCCCAGTTGATTTATTAAATTTAATAACTACTAAGTACTTAACTTTAACTTCATATGAGTGTANNAACAAATAATATAAAGTATGATACCTTTTTTAGAACCTTCGCTTATCAAAGCAAAAATAAAAACGTTGTTTTCAATTTGAGATTTTTATTGTGTTCGTTCTTTTATAAATGGATAATAGTAGAACTACCGCTAGGTGGCGTACGTCAAAATACACTAACACATTTGGAAAATAATTGCTTCATTCTATATAATTTAAATCGTTTAAATTTCTTTCAACATAAGAATCTTTAGTGCACAATAGTTACCGCTTCGCTCACTTTTCACCGTACCACCACGTACATTCCGAAATCTCACAAATCCTGCCATTAATTACGACGAATCGAATCGATTCGCCCGGAATCTAGCTACCGGCGAAAACTCGAATCCCTAGTTCAATGCGAGACAGAGAGCGCAAAACAGACGCGCGAGTACACATACATGTATGAGGGATAGAGAGAGAGAGAGAGGGAAAATCCTATTGTCGCGGACCCATTGTTCGGCGCTGGGGGCGTGCGCGCATGCCAAAGTTGAACGTCTCTAAGTACACTGCGTGTGTGCATGCAGCGTATGTGTGTGCGTGCCCCCCTCCCTCCTCGACCGACTATGGAATGAGCAAAAGCTGCTGTGCTGCTGCTGCTGCTGTCGCGCTGTTGGGACTTGCGTGGCTCTCGAGAGAGATGCGATCAGTGGTACAGTGTGATCGAAAATTTTAGATGTTAGGTATGGGATGAATTTGAAAGTTCATGATATATTATGGAAGTCTTTTGAGTAATGGATAATTGATAAGTATGCATTAAATTAACAAGTAAAATATCTTATAAGTGAAATAATAGATAAAGATTTCTAAGCTATATTATTAATATTTAAGTAAGAATCAAGGTTTTTCTAAACAAGTAGAAACAGGAAAAAAGATCAGACTTTACAGAATCATCATCTAATCATACATTTTGAAACTCTTAAACGTGTATAGTATTCACCATCTCTATTCCTACTCAATTTACTTAATCTTTTAAAAAAACGTTGTTCATGTTTCAACAGTTTGAACAGAGAGAATATTTATTTGTGGATAGAGAAACGTACAACTCCTAGCACGTTTCACAAAAACTAAACAAACCTTTTCTTCCAAATTTTCCCTCGCGACTGTACGACCAATCAAGGTCCTTAATAACAGAGTTCGCGTTTCGCGAACCTGACGCTGACGAAAAAAAGGTCAATCTTCCGCGGCGCGCAACCGTCGCGACGCGCATTGTTATTCGAGGACCTCGGAGCTTTTCAGCGCTCCCATTGTGTCCGCTGCACTTCCCCGTCTAAACTCGTGTAGGTGACAATTTAACGTCGAGGGCCATTGTATTATAGAAAATATTATGAATGCGCGGTCAGATTTGCGTCGTCTCTGTTAATTGTCTGTCTTAATGATAAACTTTTCCCTTAGCTTATAGTATGCTTTAAAAAAACTACAAATATTGTAAACTATCATGAAAATGTTTTTGTGAAATCTGACGGAAAGGTTTATACCTATCATTTTTGTAATTGAATATTTATAAATAGGTGAAAGTTCTTATAAGCACCGCTAGGTGGCGCATTGCAATATTGATAGACACAACATTAAAACGAACGTCTGGTATTTATTTAGAAGTACTCGTTTTAATCAATGAATGAAAACACGAAAACAAACCACTTGCCACACCATTGAAAACATATTTACAGATCTTTTATGCCAAACGACGCTCTGTATTCCGGCCAAGTCAACCGTTTCACGAGCCATAACGCCTTTCTCAGCCGCGCGTCGGCATTCACTAGCTCTCGCCTCGAAAACGGCAATTCTTTCTGAAAAATGAATTTAGCGTAACATAAGTGTCACGCCGCAAACAAACGACACACATATATGTATCCCTCCCCATAGCAGCAACTACCCTTAATTGATTGTACGCATATTATATCCGCGAATCGCCTGTCAACGCTGCGCGTGCGCACCTTTTAACCGACACTGCGACAATGACGAGAGCGCGGCGCGCGGGTAACCCGAGACTTTGGCCGAATAATGGTAATAACGGTAACAATGATCGCGCGAAATAATGAGCGCCGGGATATAAAAGTCAGGGAAAACAATCGGGGCGCCGCGTGCTGCGAGCGCGCATTGTCCACTTCTCTCTCTCTCTCTCTCTCTCTCTCTCTCTCTCTCTCTCTCTCTCTTGCTCACCGTGAGGCGGCTTTTGAGTGTGTATATATATACGCGCGCGCGAGAAACGTGAGATACGGGCGAGCGTTTAGGTTATAGAGCGACGTGTCTTTTGATTTTTCGACGTTGACGATCGTCACGATTCGAAGGGTATGAGGGCAGTGGCAGTGTCGGTTTCGGGTCAATCAGTGCGTGTCTTGGGGTGTAGACGTAGTGGAATCGACGATCATGGGATTGAATGGATAGGCTTTCGTTTGTTGGCAGTTATAATTGTTTTGGTTTTGTTGTGGAATGATACTTTGATTGGTGCCAAAAATAAAGTATGATGGCTATTGATTTGCGATTTTATTAGTTTTATCGTACGAGACTGCAGAAAAATTTGTTCGATGTCATTATTCATTATTTCTGTCTATAAATACTAAAGTAGTGTCTGAATGAAAAAAATTGAAATCATTTCGTATAAAAATCGTAATCAATCTCGCGATACGATTTTGAATACTTTTTGAAAGCTTAACATATTCATTGTAAAATAATCTTGGTTTGCAAATTTTGAAAAAATTCCTACAAAACATGTTGATTTTTTTCTCGAGTAGATCACAAAGAAATAAGAACTAAAAAAGCTACTTGTAAATCTACACCCTCTTCAACAATTCCAGCAACCAACTAAAAACACTTCACAACCTGATACACCATCAAACCCCCAACCAACCTCCGTCTTAATTAGCGATACCTAAACGCTGGCTACCCACCCTCCATCTTTCTCTTCAAAAAGCAAAGCTCACGCTGTCTCTCTGACTGCGAGACGCGCCGTACGTGCCTCTCGCGTGACACTTTTTTCTCCTTTCCCATGCCCAGTACGCGCTCGAGGGGAGGGCGGCTCCCTTTAGAGAGCGAAAAATCAGTGATAACGAGGTGAGCCCCCCGCCAGGTTCGTGTATACGCGCAGCTGCTCTCTCTCTCTCACTCCCCCTCTCTCGCTCTGTACAGCGAGTATTATATATAGTGGCGTATGCGCATTTCGATGTGGCCGCGGGCTCGTTGTGTGAACTGCTAATGGGTTTGATTTAGATTTTTTCGCGAATGTTTAGATTTATGTGAGACTTTATTCTTTTGTATTCGTATAGTTTTAATTTGTGAGAATTTTTATAACGAATAGTAGTATGTTATTTAAGGTCATGTTTATTTATAAAAAAATGTTACGTGGGTATTAATTATTACCGCGAAGTATCGAAAGAATACGATTCTGAATTATGTTTTTAGATTCGTTATTAGCAAACGCCATTGTTGATCATTTAACATTTGGTTACAGAAAAGAACAACTAAAAATTATAGTAAAATTGACGTAAATATTAACTCACTCGTTGAATTTGAAAGTTCAAAAAAGCGATCTACAGAACTACCAAACGCAATCTCGCAGCCTGCACATACACACACTGCACATACACAGGGCTCGAACGTGCCATTTTGCAAATTCCCCATTGACCCTGTATGCGCACGTGCGCGCGCGCCACCGATTTCTCGTCCATCCCTCGCGTGCGGTTTCTTCTCGCGTGCGCGCGCGTGCGTGTGCGCTTGCGCTCACGGAGCGTGAACGATTCCATTAGTGCGCATGTGCACACGGCCCTTTCAAGCTTCGCGAGAGAGAGAGAGAGAGAAAGATGTGGGCATCGGTTAAGTGACGCCGCCCTGTGGGACGAAAGCGAGCCGTCGTCGTCGTCGGAGGTTCGCGTTTCGTGAGTCATTTTTTGACGGCGGTGAGAGCCATTGTTTTGCCGGGGGTGAGCACGAAGAATGAGGGTTAATTGCATCTGCGTTATTTATCCTTTGCCGTTAAAATTTAATTTTCGGAGTCTGTGCTGGATATGGTCGTGCGTATAGCTTTGATGGTGGCTTTGACTCGTCGGTATACGAAAGAAGAAAAAGGACAATATGTATACATTTGAAGATGTTATAGTTAATAAGTTTTATTAATATCGATTGAAGCTGATAGTAGATCATTAAATAATTAAAATCATTTGACTCTGTAGTTTATGGAAGACAACACTTGCTCCTCTTTCATAAATAATTTAAACGCTCTACCTTGACACACGTATCTCATTCGCCTACTTGCCAATAAACCGTTACAATAACAGTACGCGTGTACTTATCCCAAACCGATACACGCCTCATAAAACCCGCGTACAATGGCGCCCAACTTCCTCGGGATTATTCCGCGCTACCGATCACCTTATACATACACACATACACGCACCGAAAATCGGCACATCCTTCTTCCTCCACGTTCCAGGTCGGTGCACTTCTTCTTCTTTTCTCATCTCGCGAGAAAAAGATCGCAGCTCTCTTCTGTATATACCTATACCCGATCTGAAATCGGCTTAGGGGTGCGCGCGAAAGATTGCGGCGCGCCCATTGTGTATCCACCGTCGCGATATGCTGTCATCCTCAGCCCGGTCGAATGCTAATTATACGTCACCCTGGGCTTTTCCTCGAGGGGGCCGTGACAATCGAGGGGCGAGCCCTAATAGGCCGGATATATGATGAGGCAGCGCGAGAGCGCACAATGTGTACAACCTCGACTCTCTACTCCTTCTACCACTTTTGCCGCACGACGCGCGAAGGGTGTGTATGTGCGAGTGAGAATGAGAGAGAGAGAAGTTTATTACGCGCGAGGCTTTTCCGTCACGGCGAGAGGGGATGTGTCGGTGACGTTGTCTTTGGCGGTGGCTGGTGGCGAGGCTGACGTGGGGATTAATTTGAGTGGATGGAAAGAGAGAAAGAGGAATGTGGCTCGATCGGGTGGCAAAGAGTTTAGCGTTCGCGTGATGCTTTTGGGATTCTAATACGGTTGTGTGATATACGTAAAAAGAAATATATTGAATATTCTATACGGGGAAATCTTCGATTGATTATTGTTTCGAATTGTAATATATTATAAAGGAATTATTTTTTTTAAATGGGATACTAAATTTCAAATCTTTTATATTGCAACATTCAAACAAAATTAAATATGTACTTACTTGAAAAAAGGACGACTATGCATTTATTTAACGCAGATATTCATAAATTTTGAGGTTCGTGAAATCTAAAAAACTTTTCGAGAAAAATCCTTCGAAAGAACACGTTCTCAACGTCCTTGATGAGAAAGCCGCTATCGCACGAACAAATTAACTGACGAACTCTTCGTGCCGGCGAAGTAACCGCGCGCGACCCTTATCTTCACTTAAGTCGGCAGAGCGATGTCCGGTCGAGGTCGCCCCTCGTGTGAGCAGTGGGTACCCGCGGTTTCGCGTATAGGTCACCCTGATCGATGCTCCAACTGCACGCAAAACTTATATGCGAAGCTCATTTCGCCTTTCTGCGGTGCGAATTTCTGTATTCGTGCGGGTATATATAATATGGTTTGATCTCATTTTTCTTTTGAAGGTCGATATAGATATTTTTCATTAAATTTAAAAACATCGAGTTATACATATTTATAAGTAACAATATGTAATTTATATATCTTCGAATCTTGCGGTTTAAATATTAACAGAAAAGAGGAGAAAAGCCTTTTGCATTCGACGTTCAGAAAGCGAATTTTATTGACACTCCTCTTTTTCGTCGCGAAATCAAATAAAGCCAAAGGCTTTTTGATCTCCTCTCCTCTCCCTCTCGAGGACTTTAACTTCGAGTTGGCGAATTAATGGAAATCAGTCCTCGCGGCGCAGTTCGGTTAGCTTCCGATTGACTAATCGCGTCGCTCGAAAGAATCGCGAGCCCGGACGGGAAACTTCGTCGTCGCGGGTTAATCACTCTCCAACTTTTGCCTCTATGCGTCGGTCTGTACTCGCGTACAGACGTGAGAGTTAAAAGATGAGGAAGGGTTCAGAGAAATGAGTGAGGAATTTAAATGAGCGTGAGAAAAAGGTCGTGGAATGCTTGTTGTCGGAAAGCTTGAAATACTTTATCTTATGGGAGGAGTGGAGATCCTTTGTTGGTTCTATTGCTAATATTATTATTAATTACAAATAAATTAAGTTTATAAATGAGAATGTTTACTACATTGAAAGAAATTAAAGTTATAAGACATAATCTAAGTAATCGAAAATATAAAAATTATCACACCACCTCCAAGAATTTGCTATTCATTTTACCACCAAATGTAATCACAACACATTCAAAGTTTCACTCAGAGACTTCAAACTTCTGAATTCATATTTTACAATTTTACTATTCAAATTTATACTTTCCTTGACGGACAACAATTCTTGGCAGACGAAGTCAAACCCTTCGTCTTCGCCACTTCAGACTCGCTCACAAAAGGACGGCGGCGGCGGCGACTAGACTGTGCAGCAAGATCTCGAATAAGGAGCCACCGCCGGTAATTAATGGGGCCAGGGCAAATTTGCAAAGCCATTTCAAGCTTTCCTCTGTCTTCCTCGAATCGTCGCCGCCGTGGCCTCACTAGCGGATAATAGTTTACCAACGCGATCGGACCGCGAGCGTATAACGACGTTGGTAAACTTTGCGCACTTAGCACCTCGCGCTCTTGCTCTCTGGAACTTCGATTTTAGACAGAGAGCGAGAGAGAGAGAGAGAGAGAGAGAGAGAGTGAGAACGAGAGAGAAAGAGAGAGGGGAGGAGAGGAAGTGCGCAGTCACCAGTTGAGGAAAGGGTAATCGGGGCTAGTTATATTTGGACGGTTTTTAATTAAACGGTGCTAGGAATGACGGGAAGGTTGTGTTGGTGAAATTTTTTAGAACGATTAAGATAATATGTGTATATAGCTCTTATGAATGAAGGATTGGAATCTAAAAAAAGGTTTTGATTTTTCGTTTCAGAATAGGATTGACTTCATTGATAATATTGATGCATTATTAGTCCATCGTAAATTCTATTGGTATAATAATCTCTGTCAGCATTTGTTGAAAATTTTGTATAGATTAAACTACTCTAAATATTAACAGTTTATGTTTATTTGAACTATTTTTACCACACATTTGTCATGAAATGACATAATTTGCATAACGAAATATTATTCTATGAAAACTGATATTTGAATACTCAGATAACATATTAATCAAATAATTACCAATGGTGACTGCATAACAGTAATATATTGACGTTTATTAATCTGTTATGAGTGTTCAGAGATATATAAACCAGGATGAAAATTATTGAGTGTATACCGAATGCAAATATGTATTGACACAAATATTTACTAATTCCAATGATATTACGAAGCACACAGTAAATTTTTACAATGAAGTCCACTTCATTTTATTATCATTGCTCTACGTCATGTTTACTGATTGGAGTACTGCAAAAAATAAATAATATAAATCAAAAGCAATCTTCTTCATGTCAAACAAGTAAATTCTTCACGAAGAACGTAGCTCCGACAAATTTCACCTCACCGCTAACAAACCAAAACGAAGCATCGGAAATCGAATTTCACCGTCTATCAAAAAAGAAAAACTTCATAAAACAAAACTCTGTACTGGCAAACCACTCATTCACCACGACCGCACATATTCCAGTGGCGAAGGGAAAAAAAACAACACGAAGCAACGCCAGCAGCAGCCAACGGGAAAAAAAAAGAAAAAAAAAGCAAAATGGTCTCTAGTGTCTCTAGTGTCTCCTCGTCAACCGCGTCTCGCGCTCGCAGATTGAAATAAATTGATGAAATTGGCATCCCTCTCCCGGCTCTGCGGCTCGCCGCGCGGCGACGTTCGTTAACTGGCCGTAACAATGTATTAGCTCCCCTCCCGTCGCTACCGTCGTCTCCCCACTCCTCGGCCTATTCCCCACTCCCTCGTCTCCAGACATCCGCAGGCCACGCCCACCGTGCACCACTCCAGCCAATCAGCGCGCTTGCGTCCCCCACTATTCCACCCTCGATCGATCCCTCGCGCTCTCTCTCGCTCCCCTTCGATCTTGCGAGGCAGGGATAGATCCGTGCAGCGGCGGCGGCGGCCGTCTTGCTTTCCGTTGGTCTTTTTTCCCGGCCGTGCAGCCCTCGTGTGTAGTGTGCAGCAGGAAGCCGAGCAAGTGCAGCGTGTGCCCGAGCGCGGGAGGAGAAAAGGAGATAGATATATTTATAGTGCGAGACGAGACAGACCAAGTGCGCCCACGAGCGGAGAAATTTCAAATGCGGTGGACGATGGTGTGTTGATATCGTTATCTGGTTACGCTGAGGTTGCTGTTGTTGTTCAGTGCATGGCTCGCGAGGTGTCTCTGTGTCTGCGTGATTCTCGAGTGCTGTAGTTGTGGTGTCGATTTTTTATGTAGATTTTTGTGGTACATAAAAATTCATTGAACTTTTTTTAACAGTTCGGAGAGTTTTCTTTTTGTTAATTATTAGCATTGATATTTATGCTCTCTCTAGATTTCATTTTACTAACTTTATTACTAGATCTCGAAAAATGTCTATTGCAGAAATGATCTGTTGTCAATAAATTATTATAATAAAAAGTGAAACAAACGAGAATAAGATACGTTTTTTAAGCTGTTTTTTATGTATCACAGTAAAATTCCATTATCAAATTTTTTTTGTAAATAATTACTGTAGCAGTCCGGTAAAGTACAAAAAGTGTTATAATCGTAATTTTTTGTCAATTACTGCACTAATCCGGGGTTTACCGAATCGTCACAGTAATTTTTATTCTTCTTTATTAATTTCTTATTTCTAAAAGTATATAATATAATTTTTCATCTTTACATCTCTCGTATTTTATAATACAACCCGTATATATTCGACGAACAGCCATCTTCAACTCACCACATACCCGCCCATTCAACTTTTCTGACTCAATCCTCGCTCATCACAAAGCTGTCACACCTCGTAACGTCTCGTGCACATCCTCCTCCCGGTAATCACCTACGACAAGCACAATGACCTCCCGCTTCCCTCGGCCACGCAAATCCATCGATGGCCAATATAATAACGCATTGACCAGCGTCAGCCGACAAAAAGTCGGACAGCCCGCCCCGCCTTTCTTCCCGCCGCAGCTTCTTAGCCGCTAATCTCCGTCGGACTTATATATACGCGCGCGCGCGCTCAAAAGTGCGCGCGACTCGAGAGCAATCATGTATGTTTTCTTTGTCGGCGCGCGCGTGTGTGTAAGTCTGCAGGGTATTTAGTCGGCAGTTGTAGCGGCTTTGTATGGTGTGCGTGTAACACGTGTTTCGCTTTTTGTGCGTGTATGTTGCTACTGTTGGAATGGAAGTTTTATATTCTCTCCTGCTTGTGTTCTCGTAGGCTCTTTATGCTTTGTCCGTACATGTCTTGATTCTTGTATGGTTATGACTGGAAGATTAATGTAGCTCAAAGGATGATTATGTGAGTTTTTTGTGTTTGAAGAGAAAGCAAAGATTTTTTTTTAATGCGTTAAGGTGTAAATAGTCAATCTTATCTTCTGCTATAATAAAATTAACTTTTT
>JAPYZO010004966.1:0-10714 GCA_030522905.1 Torymus flavipes | reverse complement strand
GTTACCACATCTAGTCGCAAAGTACAATACTTATTCTAATTTCACAGCGTCATACTAAAATACTTTCTCAAAGACGATTTATATTTACAGAGCGATGGTAGAAACTTAATGTTGTTGGGAATCGAGTTCCACAGCTGTGCGCCTTGAGCTTTAAAAGAATAAAATCCTGCATCAACGCGTGACTCTGGAATTAAAATGTCCCTCACGTAACCCTTCGCGGCAGCCCTCGAAGACGATCTATTTTCATTTCCTGCAAAGAGATCTGCAAGATACAGAGATTGCCTCATTCGCATTATTTTATATAACAGAAGTGCGGAAAAATAATTTCTACGCTGTTCTACATCAACCTAGCCTATACGTAGCCTATGAGGTGTAATGTGTTCGTACCTACTTGCGCCGCTGATCTACCTCACACAAGAATTCTGAAGTTTCTGTAAAACTTACGGAGATCGTCAATAACGTCAAGGTAAACTATGCAACAGTAATCTATGTGGGGTACAACCAACGCACTCGCAAGCTGCTTACGCAGTGCCTCGGTGGTGCATGCTTTGAAAAGTTTAAACCCATAAAGTGCTCTGTTTACCCGTTTTGTGATGTGATCGACATGATACTTCCAAGTTAACTTGGAGTCCAAGACTACACCGAGGTTTGTATCCGAATCAGCGAAGGGGACAAACATTCCGTTCTCGATGCAATGCCAGGTAACTGTAGCTCTTTAGCATAATTAACATTGTACTCTGACCCAAAAATGATGGCTTTTGTTTTCTTGACATTGAGATTGAGGTCAGACATCCTAACCCACGTCGTCACGGCATGCGCAGCAGCCTCGAGATGCGCTATGCTTTCTGTAAGTTTGTCATAAGGAGTTTGTAAATATATTTGAAGGTCATCTGCGTAGAGGATATGATTCATGCGAACTGTGTTATTGTTAGTGTGAGGGGGATTAAGCGTATTGGAAATATCATTTATGCATAAAGTGAACAGAAGCGGTCCCAAGACTGAACCCTGCGGAACTCCTGAATTGGTTTCTAGCCAGTCTGACTGACCGCTAGAGCCAGACGCAACTATTTGTGCTCTACCAGTCAAGTACATTCTAATCCATAGGAGTACAGATCTTGAGAAAGCCATTTTGGATCATTTTTGAAGGAGTTTAGTGGGTGATATAGTATTAAACGCCTTGCTGAAATCAAAGAGGAGATTTATTCCGGCGCGGATGTCTTCAGTTAATTTCAATAGTCCGGTTTGAGTGCTGTTATGTTGACGGAATCCAGTCTGAAGCGGGTCGAGGATTTTTTGTGAAGTAAGGAATTCGGTGATTTGAGTGTGGACTATTTTTTCCAAGACCTTGGATAGGAAACTCAAGAGGGTTATAGGTCGAAAATCGGAGACCGTAGACGGTACAGCAGTTTTCTTTAGAGGCACCAGATGAGCTTTTCTCCGGGTACTTGGAAAAATGCCACTCGATAAGGAAGTATTGAAGATATTGGTGATAATAGGCCCAATGAACGGAAGCGCTTTAACCACTACACTTTGCGAGATGCCATCCTCCCCGAGTGCCTGCGAGGTGAAGTGCGAAATCGCAATAACTACATCAGCGAGGCTGATTTCTTTAAAGGTGAAACCATCCTCCGCAGCTGAAGCAAGGGCATGCTCTCTATCCCTCTCCCGCGTCCATTCTGGGCGATGGACACCCCAGCGAAGTGAGAGTTAAGTTCATCGGGTGAGAAGCCGTGAAGATCATCTTTTGTAGAGGGTAAGAGATCCAAGGAACGAAGCTCTCTCCAGATATTTTTGTTATTATGCAATGGTTCAAAAATTCTGTTTTGGATATAAGATGAGCGTGCTTGTTCCGAGAGAAGTTCAACTCGTGAAGCGAGATTCTGGTATTCCTGTCTCAGTCTACTGTCTCACGTTCGTATGTAGCGCCTACATAAGGCGTTTCGGTTGCGGTAAAGTAAATCCACGGAGGTTTTAGTTTATTAGTCTTTTAACCGAGCGTTTTCACCAGTGCGAGTTGATCAATCGCCGACAACATATTCCTCCCCAAGCATGCCAGTTTATTGTCAATATCTTCATAATCGAGTTGCACCAATCATAGCTTTGAAATAGTGTATTGAGGGCTGTTTGTTCTATTGATTTAAAATCTCTATGAGAAAAGGTGGGACATTTTGGAAGAGTAGAAGAATGAATTTGAATCTGAACATCTATTAAATTATGACGGCTAGGAAAGGTCGGAACTCGATTGTCAGCACTCAGAATGATATCGTTTTCGTCTACTAATATTGTGTCAATCCCTGTGTGAGATTCACGTGAATGATGAGTCACACCATGATCTACGATCTTTAACGATAAATCTTTAGCAAGTTTCTTTACAAATTTAGCATCGTCCGTTGTCGAGAAAAGGTTAGCACTGAGATCACCCATAATAATCTTGTGACTGAAACCCTCTACGCACGTTTCCAGTTTCTCAACCAGATTAGAATCTTTTAGGAACGGTACATGTGGTGGTCTATACACAACTGCAACAAGTATAGGTGTATCATTGCGCTGTTGCACGCTACAAATTAAGTATTCTGGTTTGTCTGGTATACCAACAGGGGCTGCAGTTGTACTATTGGATATCGCAAGAACTTCAGCCTTTAAAGTATTATGTACATATAGTGCTACCCCGCCTCCGTCCCGGTTACGGTCATTTCTGAGCAACGAAAAACCCTCGATATCAACCAGTCTACTCTCGACATTAGGACTGAGGTGCGTCTCAGCAATCGCAAGGAGGTGAAAGGATGGCCGGATATTAGGTTTGCTTGTGTTATTACTTCTATTGATTTTATGGATATTTTTGCTAGTGTGTTGACTACTAATACTATTATTAACGTGCGATTTTATGATTACATCGAGACCAGTTGCTGATTTGACCGCGTGCACTTGCGAGCCTTCTTTAAGCCGAGCGGGAAAATTACCACGTCTGTGCCACACGAATTTAAAGCCAATCCTCTTAGCTACAATTTTCAGACTTTTAAATTCATTATAAACGCTTGGATCTAGAGCCTCATTAATATAAATGTTTGTGTGGTACAGGTGATTGACAAATTTATCGCTCAACCATGACGGGTCAATGTCGCTGGTGTTGAAGCGAGTGAAAGATGCTTTTGCCTGCATCACTTCTTCCAATTTTCCGATGTTCGTTAGATCAATAATTAAGGGCGGTGGTCTATTGGCGTTATTTCCCGATACGGTAGCTGTACTTAAAGTCCTCGTCGATTTGTACCTTCTACCGAGGGGGGCGGATTGCCTCACACTGACAATGTCTTCCTTGGTGATGGAGAGCAGTACAGTGCCAAGCATGATGTAAACCACTTCAACAGGATCAATTTCAGCTAGCATGCAGTCTACGATTCCCGAAACAATCAGCTCTGTCCTCTTAGCATCAAAGTAGTCGTTATTAAGAGTTTTATCGTTCCCTCCCCAAAAGGCACTGTGATTGATTTTGTGTGCACCTGTCTTGAGGATGAAGATGATTCCACGTCTCGAAGGGAGACCATTAGTTGTGACTCGTCTGCTGGTGACTCAACACTATTATATATCTCGCTGTTGCACTGACTATTATTTTTAAATAATGATTCCATGTTATTTGATAGTTTTCGAATTTCGTCCTTGAGGATGCTGTTCTCGTGAAGTAATGCCAGGTGATCTTGATGTAATTCTTCCAGTTTGGCTGATTGCAGGTCGATTTTTTTCTCAAGCTCTGACATCTGGACCGACAGTACATCATCGGTAACTTTCGTTGGGGAAGCAATCGAACAAATATAATCCTCATTCACTCTGTTTTTAACGAGAGCTTGAAGGGCATAGATTGACCTAGTTACAAGCTCAAATTGCTTACTAAAAAGATCAAGCATTGATCCAGGCAGTGAGCAATGATGTGGTAATCCTAATGTATCAGAAAATACGTCGGGTATTCCTGATTCCGCAATAGATGGAGCAGACGCGACAGGCGACATCTTTTCGGCATCAATTTTTGGAGTAGCAACATATGGAGTGGACGCGGCCGGTGACATCTTCTCGGTATCAATTTTTGGAGTAGGTGTTTTATCTTTGAGACTAGAATTAGGCGTTTTGTCTTTGAGACTAGAATTAGGCGTTTTGCCTTTGAGACTAGAATTATTTGTTAAGTTACGTGATTTGTCTAGCTCAATGCTATCGTCAGTAGTGCTATTCTTAGTATTATTCTTGTTCGTCTTCTTATTTTTAATCTTATTCGCGTTACATTCTTTACACAGTGTTTTTATTCTATCTGTTATCATGTCATAACACGTATCGTTTTGAGGCAGATGTTATATTGAAGCATAACTGCATTGCTTCGCGGAATTTTTTTGCATTTTTTATATGATGCCATAGTTGAGAAAATCGTAATCAAGAATTCAAATTTTAAATTTCAAATTACGAATTTCAAATTTAATCGAATAATAATTACGAATTATCTTTCAAAATATGGACTTTAGCGCAAAAAGAATCAGATATTCTAACCTTAGCTTAGATTCTTTTTTATTTCATCTCCCCTCTTGGGTCCGGTGAGAAGTTGGTCTTATCTCTCTGCGCCGCAACGATGTCACTCTTAAGTACTGGTCGGATGGTTTTGTATGCAGTATTAGGAACGCCACCTATCGGAGTTACCCGAAGTTCGATGTGATAGTCCCGTTTCCACGGGGCGATAGGCGATGTCGTTGGTGCGATGAAAACAGCCTTAAGGATGATATGAGCTCTCGAGACACATAACCTCAATCTCACATAACCTCAATCTGGTACTCTCAAGATTTTGAAAAGACTCCTTGGCTAATATAAAAAAGCCACGCAGTTGATACTCCACATGCATAGAGCCTGCAGGAGTCCGGACACAGCTACAACAAGTGCAACTCACACAGAGCGGTTAGAAATGAGAAGAAACGTCTTACTTGGAGAGCGTTGTTGCGATCGTCAAGCCGACTCACTGGAAGCCAGAGAGAGGGAGCGAGAGAGAGAGAGAGAGAGAGGAAGAGAGAGAGAGAGAGGCGTTCTTCGTGCGACAAGCTGACCAGCTCAAAAGTAAGTGTTCGAATGATAAATTAAAGCCACGTAGGTTCAGCGAGCGAGCAGCTACGCGAATCTGTTTTTTTCGTTGCCGTTTGCACAGCGGCTAGCGGCCACGTGAGCGGCGGCCATTTCGTGGCATTTCCTTGCGCGATCATGTCGGTTGCGCGACCAGCCGGCTCATTGTAAAGTCTCGGCCTGCGCCATAGTTTATTTATATTTTTGTTGTTCGGGTTTCGTTCCTTTTGTACAAACTATCTTCTATTCAATAAAGCCCTCTTATTTTAAATTCACCGCTTGAGTCACGCGTTTTCCTAGCGAGTATCCACTCCACCCCCGCCCTCGAATACCGCCCTCTACCTTTTCAGCAGCTGCAGTTAGCCGCGGGCATCATCTCCTAGAGGAGCATCGTCATCGGAGAATCGTAAGTTTAAGTCACTCAAGGGTAGGCAACTAGTGGTTTATAACCTTGCTTGGTGGTAATACCCGGCTTTCACATTACATTGCATCGCTAGAAACATTGCTTGTTAAGGCCAAGGAACTGATGTATTTATTTAGCTAGGAACAAATCGGGAGCGATAAAAATTATTTAATAATAATTATTTATTATTAGCTATTTATTTAAAATACCTTTTATTACGTATTATCTCTTCCGATTTTTTATACGTGCACGCCGAGGTCACAAACGAGCGTTCCGTTGGTTAACAACAAATTCGAGATGCCTTATTTTGCTAGTAACGTGATAATGTTTTCTTTAACGTATATCGCGTCATACGTTTGCGCATGCGTTAGGGTAACTTGCGCATTAACCAAATTTAAAGTCACGTGCGCGCAGCTTACATAAAAGTAAATTTAAATTTTCGCTCACACGGTATCGTTTGCGCGTGCCGCGAAGTGATTTGCGCACATTTTGATTGTGAGTTCTGCGCACGCGCAATATCCGAAAAATGAAAATAAAAAATTTCGCTCACGCGGTATCGTTTGCGCGTGCCGCGAATCGATTTGCTCACGTACTAACTTCGGTGCTACGCATGCGCGTTGCGCGGAAATTATAAAATTAATATTTGACTTACACCACTTCGATTGCGCATGGCCTAACTTGGATTGCGCATGCAGTTATATTACGCTTGGACGCATACAAATAATTGCACGTGGATAAAAGGTAACCTAGAATTACGTACTCGGAGTACGAAGCAGTTGCTAGGAGCGATTAAGTGAAGTAACCTCCAAGCAAGCGGTTACAAGTGAATTTCATTTTGCTTTGCGTGCGATAAGCAAGCCACTAGTTGGATTTCAGCGATAATTTTTAACCGGTGGTAATCTAGTAGGTACCTTGTGAAGGATACCACTGAAAGTGCCAACGCACTTTCAAACTTATAGAGTTTTATTGTTTTAAATCTGCTTGCGCACACAACCAGTGAACGATGTCTTGCAACGTTCAAGAAGCCATGGAGGACTGAGTATTGTTTCTCTCCCAAAACGAGGTAGATAATTGCTTATCGCAAATGGAGATGATGCGATAGGGAACTCTGTTCCAAAATTTCGACACACGAAGTAAGTGGGTGCTTGGTATCTACGCCCGACAAGACTTCCAGGAGTCTGCTTGGCCGGATAATGTGATCGCCCGTCCAATGAGGCTAAGGGAAGACCACCTACGCAGACTCGTCACGGAAGAGGATGGTACGTTCGTACAAACCTCCAAGTGAGACGTCCACCCACTGGAAGTGGTTTTAGAGAGCGAGCAGATAATGGAAATACTGCAAAAGACGACGGCAGAAGCCGCTCGAAATACCACTCACACACAACATCGAGTTACCACGGCAAACGGAGAAGACAGCGAAGACAATAACGACGGAACGCAACATCAAGATGAGACTCATTCACAAGAAACAAACCAGCAGCAACATGGAGATAGGCGGAGCAGCACGGACCAAGAGCAACACAGCGATGGACAGCAAACACCGCCATGAGAAATTCTACGTCTCCTGGCGACTGATGGTTCAGAGTTGCGTTCAGCGGGAAGTCGGCTCGACATTAGCCGAACTAATAGTGAAAGTCAGGTCGCTCGATGACATAGTTTTGACCCAACAGCGACACGCCGCTTCCAGCACACATATAGCGGAAAGCTGACCAGGTCACGTTCAGTTTGAAGACACGTACACCGTCCACAATGCGAATGGTGGACTGGTCTCCCATCAACACTACCGCCAGCTCAGACTGATGGTCAGGCTGGTTTACAAGGAGTAAGAACAGCCTGGGTGGGGGGTGACCGCCGAAGTTTGACGAGACGTTCAAGCTGGATAAACTATTTAACGCCAGACGCGACTGGGAACTTCTCGAGGTCGAATATGTTCCACTCGCGAGAAATGGCAAATCCGGTTCTCTGGTGCGAAAAGCCAGAGAATCGATGTATTCCTGACGTGGCTTGAAGACTGTCGAGTCCTGGCGAACCTCTCAGAAGAAGAGGTACTGTCATCGCTGTCAGAGCTGTTTACTGACACGGCAGCCACATGTTACAGCAATGAAAAAGAGAAGTCTGACACGTGGCAAGACTTTGTAACAGCAGAAAGACGTTGGTATTGGCAGACGTTGGTTGGCACGACGAGGTGATACCAGCAGCGGTTAATAGCAGAGGCTAATAACCGAATTCAAGGGGCAGATGAGGCCGTGAGAGACTACATCACGTGCCTCATTGCGATTATTCAAAAATTATCGTCGTCTCCCAGTTTGTAGCAACAGCTGGATCAGCTACTGCTACTGGATCTGGCAGTCGATGTGGAGCAGACGCTCGAAAACGCGAAAACGTTTCGACCTCCACCACTGCCAGGAGCAGCTCTACTGCCGTACAAGCCACCCCCACTCTCTGATCCGCAAAGAAGGCACAAGCCAGATATGGCGAAGTGGCGGCTGTCGGAGAGAAAGACGCCAAGTGCGAGGACTTGGAGCAAATGCTTCAGCGCGTGCTGACGCAAAGTCTTTCCGAGTTGAGGGGCCCCGGCGTACAGCTCTCTGAAAGCAATTTGCCAGCCAGACCACGTAGAGGACGTGGTTCCCAGCCTTCGGGACGGGACGGGGCCAAGAAGTCCCTAAAGTCCAGTGCGAGAAGGCGCCGAGCTCGCAGAATAGCTCCGCGCCACCCGCTTATTCCGGAGGTAATCCTCCAAAGGAGCAGAGACCGCCGCCGAGCTGCTACTCGTGCAGTCTCCTCGGGTATATCGCTCGTTTTTATCCGAACTGTACGGGAAACGGGAAGGGGGGCGTGTAGACGGGATTGATTCCGCCCCTCCTAACTCCGTTGGAGGAACCTTCTACGCACCGTGGCCACGTGGGAAAGTTGCCCGGCCCAGCCAGAGCAAGGCGCTCGCTCACCAGACGACAGTCGAGGAGGCCTCGGCTAGTCGACCTTGCGATGCTGGGTTGTGGCTTCAGATCGGGGTTGGTGAGTTCAAGGTCCGTGTGCTGCTAGATCCTAGAGCGTCAACGGTGGTCATGGTTACTGTCAGCTTCCAGCTAGCTACGGCACTGAATAAGAAGTTCACACCATCTGAGCAGCGAGGAGTGCGTCTCGCGAATGGAAGTCGCAGTCCCCTAGTAGGCGACGTGCTCTTACCGATCACGGTGGCCGGGCTTACTCGGGTCATACTAGAAGCCCTTATGCCACACCTAGATGCAGCCTGCTATCTTCGCGTCAACTTCGTGCGTGCGTTATGGGCCGTACTTGACCCAGATATGGATCGGCTGTTCTGCAAGTACGCATAAGCTTATGTCGAGCTGGAGGTAGCCAGCTTGGCGACTGAACCGTCAGCAGTAGCTACTATCGGGCTTGCAGATGCCACTGACCTTCAGCGTGAGGAGCTGAAGGCAATGGTTTAGTTCATCCTGGGTGCGTTGCCACCAGGATTAGGTTGTGTTAAAGGAGTCGAGCACAAGAATGTACGTAATGCGTAGCCGACAAAGCAGCGGCATTATCCGATTTTGGATAAAGTGCAAAAGGAAATGTACAAACAAGCGCTCGAGATGTTGCGGCAAGGGATTATCGAGACCTCGCAGAGCGGTTCGTCGAGCCCAATCGTGATGACTTGGAAGAGCGACATACGTAAGGTCAACGGATTCACCGGGCCAGACGCATGACCCTTGCCGAAAATGCAAGACATCCTGCGTAAACTGCGCAGGGCGAAATTTATCTCGACGTTCGACCTTAAGAGCGCGTATCACCAGATACCACTGGTGGAGGAAGAGCGCCCGATCGCCGCCTCCACTGTGCCGGGATTGGGACTGTTTAAATTCCAGCGCATGCTATACGGCCTTACTAACGCGCCGGCTACTTTCCAGCGGTTCATCGATCAAGTGCTTGGGCCCGAATTAGAGCCGCACGTCCACGCCTATCTCGACAACATTATAATCGTTGCCGGGAATTTTGAGAAGGACAAGGAGTGTCTCAAAATGATGTTGGAGAGGCTCGTTGCGCTGGACTCTCGCTTAACCCTGATAATTACGTGTTCTGCAAACCAGAGGTGGCATACCTGGGGTTTCTGGTTAATCGAGACAGCGCGAGGCCCAACCCGGCTAAGATAGAGCCCATTAAAAACTACCCGATACCGAAGAATCTGAGGAATCTTCGCAAATTCCAAGGCATGGCCTCCTGGTTTAGGCGATTCATTCCCGATTATACCACAATTGCCGAGCCACTCACACGACTTACGAAAAAAAATCAAGAGATCAAGTGGCTCGATGAGCAGCAAAGTGTATTGCTGCATCGAGAGAGTTCTCGAGTTCATTAGTCGTGTGTTAACACTGGCAGAGCGAAACTACAGGATGACCGAAAGGTAATATCTCGTGGTAGTATAGGTGATAGGAAAATTTCGTCCTTGGCCGAATCCATTTCAAATCAGATGGTTCGCGTATGCCTATGTCACCGATCATTTTGGGATAAAAGTTGTTATCACAATTTCATGTGTCCAGCGATACCGAAAAATTCTGAGAAAATTCTTACTTAGAAAAAAATTTTTTCAATGTAATTTTCAAACGGCTACTGTTTTACCAGTTTTTTATGCTTTTGAGCGTGTAACACATCATTTTACTCAGTTTTGAGCCCTCTTTCATGTTCTCTATGTTATTTTAAAAAAAAAATAAAAAAATGCAGGACTTACGCACATTTAATGAAAAATGCACTTTTTAGAAAAATGCATTTTTCTCGAAAATCCTATTTTTTGCACAATTTTCTTATGCCGTGATGGAGGACCTAAATACCTATCTAGATGTATTTGTGAGATTCTGAACAGTTGCGCTGGGATAGCGATCACTAATGAAATAACACAGAAACAAATTTTTCACGCTTAACGCTTGTACATAGCCAATGATATTACAGTCAATATAGAGATGTTTATCTTTGTGCATACGTACGGATGTACGTGCACCTACTTGTATGAGTTTATGTACTAGAACATTTGTCCGGTAGATGGATATGGTTTGACTTAACATTTACAAAGGAAAGTTCGGTTTCTGCTATATATCACACATCTCGTCTTACTTAAAACCATCATCTTTTAAAAATTATTACATATTTACACCTTATCAACTCAACTACGATGTCTCAATATTACTCAACGGAGAGAATCAAATGTGCAGACTTTTTACACAAGCACAA
>JAPYZO010004965.1:1476-20562 GCA_030522905.1 Torymus flavipes | reverse complement strand
AACCTATTCAACCTCTGCACAGTTGAAGAAGGAAAAAAATAAGAGCGAAACGAGCGCGTGCAGCAGCAGTAGTTGCCGCTCGTGCATCGTAAAATCAACATTATCGGTCTGCTTTATTGTACGCGGAAGCGAACCAACAACTCGCTCGCTCGCTCGCAAAAATTAAAACGTAAACGCTAAACCTGAAATCCCATTCCCGCGTGGTAAAAAAAAAGAAACGCATACAAGCAGCACATGCACACGTGCAGCAAGCTCGCCTCCGCTAATAAAACTAGCCTAACGACCGCGAACCATTTTCAGAGATTAAACAGCAGCAGTATAGCACCTCCACCTACTGCACTATATAAACATCGCACACATACAAACACTCTGCATCTGGTTACGCGCGAGGATTCTCGGAATTTCATTAAACCGGGGAAGGTCAGTGCGAATCATCGTTTTACACGTCTACGTACATAGCACGCGGGCGTTACATCAGAGCCTGAGAGCCGGTTCTCTCTTTCTTTCTCTCTCTTGTGGTCGTGTCTCGTTGATTTCGAGCATGCAGCCGACGACGACGATGACTTGCGTAATAACACGCAGTCGTCCCCTTCGCTGCTATCGCGTTACGCCGTCGCGGTGCATCCACCTTTTCCCTTTCCGCGTTGCAGCAACAGCCCCTCTGCGAGTGCGTTTCAAGGTGAGTCGCGCGACGAGCGTTGCGCTTTTTAAGCCGTTTAGCGCGAATTTGCCGCCGCTTGATTTTCGACGAGACGCGTAGTTCTTTTACCCCGTACATATATATAGGGAAGCCAGGTTGCATGCGCGCAGTGGTTAAATGCGCGCGGCGAGGTTTCGCGCGGGGAAAAAAAGAGTGGAGGTATATGCGCGGTACTGCAAAAATTTTTTTTGCGTTCGTATATAAGCTGTATAATAGTGAGAATTTCCAAGTAGACGCCTTTTTCCCGATTTATTTCGGCGGCCATCTGCCAACTCGGTAATTGAAAAGCAGGGCGATATATATTATAACAGACGAATAATCTGATAATTACAAGATTCTTTTCCCGATCAGATGCACGCTGCAGATGGCACGATACTCGCTTTATCTCCCGTCTCGTATAAACATTCGAAAGTGTATTATTTTTTATCTGATTATACCGCAGCTGCCCTATCTTCTCTCGGTTAACTAATGCTCCCTGGAGAGAAAACTCGGCGTTGTAATTCATTCCTGCACAACGAAAGACTTCTTCACTATATATATACAAATACACTCTTGCATGAATCAGTGCAACGGTAATAATTTCGTTCAGCGAGCGTCGCGACGGGAGCAATTTTCTCTCGAAATGAAGCGGCGGCGGCGTTCGAAAGCTCCGTCTCTCTTTCTCAGTCATCATTGTCACCACTAACACATTTCCACTACTAGACGGGTGTAATAGCACTCTGAGAGGACAGAGACAGCCGTAGACAGACGGTAAAATTGCCTTCGGCTTCACGCGCCGTGGAGAATAAAGTGTGTAAAACCAACGCATACAGACGCAGGATTTTTGGGTATCCATATACTATATTAAGCACGCCATCGTCGCGTAGAATAGCGATCAGACGTGTGTATAAGTCAGACTGAGGCACAATGCGGTCGTCGACGCCTCTACAGACATACTACTACGTCGGAGGGGGGCTTATGAGGCCGAGGCGCGCGAGCTTTCATGCAAATAATCTCGCGGCTAGATAAGGCGAAAGAGAACGGAATTATATGGCGCGAGAGTGCGGAGAATTTTTGTCGGAGGGTAGCTCTTTCTCTCTCTCACCGTTGGTCGGCTTGCGTGTGTATTATATACGCTTACGGGTCACGCGTAATCTTAATCCTTTTATAATGATCAATTCAAGAGTCAATCGCTTTTCTGGGCTATACGAGATAGAGAGAGAGAGAAAGAGAGAGAGAGTTAATGCGTTTATTATTGGCAATCTCTCTTTGGAGGCAGAAGAATATGCGTGTGTGTGTTTAAGAGTTGGAAATTTATTGCTGGAGCTTAATCGTTCATTGAAAAATGGAATGGCGCATATAAAGCGTAGGTTATATGGGCGTTCATGAAATTAGTGCGGGCATAAGGAAACAATGTTTACTTCGAGTTGGTGTAATAAAGGTAAAGTTAATCTATTTCGTGCGGTGGGGAGAGCGAACATAAATGTCGACTCTTTTATTTATATATTGACGTGGTTAAGTGTGTTAATGCTTATGGTGGGAAAACGGATGTTGTGTGAGAGAGAATTATTTCGAACGATCATTGTTTCTCATAAATATTTTAATAATAAATGATTTTATTCAAGAGACGTGTTTAAGTATCTTCTTACATAAGATGATTGAGCAACGCAACTAATTTTTCCCCTTACACCATTACTTAATATCGCGAATGAGCTTATCATTTGAGAATGAATACTGAACAAAAATGATGTCACTTCCCATTTCCCTCGGCTTTTGAATTTTCCCATTTTACATATATATATTTTTGCTGTTTCCCGACATTCCTCTCTCTTCTGAAACAATGTCAGGAAACAACAACAACAACAACAACAACAGTAATTAACGAAAATTATGCAGCAGCAGCAGCAGAGTACAATGAGGTGCCGTTTCGCAATTTGACAAGTATAGGTACCTCGAGTCCCACACCACTCCATCAAGCTTATTATTATGATCATCACTTCTTCCAGGACGCGCAGGTGGACATTCCAATGTCTTTCTTCCGCTCCTCTCCCGTTACACCAACGCCGACCATTAACTTTTCAGTAACGTCAACGAGAGTGAATTTCTATTAGGTGAATCAAAGTCACGTATAATATTATAACACCTCTCGCGGATCGAGGCGGAGTGAAAACGCTTAAATTAACATCCTATCGCTCCGATTTCATCTCAAACAGTATAATAGTATATATACACACATTTATATCGTATGTGTATACACCAGAGCCGGCCGTTATCATTATACGCCGCTCATGCTACTGCAGCATCGAGCTAATTTATAAAATGGGCTCATCGCTCGCTTTCTAACAGTTAAACAAAGAATAAATTATATGTATCTGACCAGAGAAAAAGTCGCTCGCTCGCTCGTTCACTCGCTGTAATAGAAAAGCGGTCGGGATTCGTGTCATCAAACCAGTTCTCTATTAATATTCGCGTGTAGAAGAGAGAGAGAGAGAGAGAGAGCTGAATACACGCCGATCGAGCGTATAACTCTTCCTGCCACATCTCTCTCTCTCTCTCTCTTTCGTTCTCTCTCGTCGCGGCGTGCTATGAGAAATCGCGTCTATAAGGTACGCCCATTCAGTCGCGCTCTCCTCTCAGCAACCCACGATGATCTCGAGGTATAGGACAACGTTAATTTGAAAGAAAAACGCGCATGCTCACGTGTATGTACAACCTACCTGTGATTGCGGGGGCGGCCGAGAGGAAAACAAACACCGTCGTCGTCGTCGTGGCGTGTTCTCCTCCTCGTCGTCGTCGAACAGCTGATCAGAGTGGCAGCAGTAGCCGCCAGTGTTGAAAGTCGTCGACGTGCGCGCGCCCACGCTCACTGCTGCTCTGTTATCCTCCAAATCTACTTCTCTCTCCTCAATTTCTCTTTACCGCCCACTCGATCCCCGGACGGCGCGTCTGCTCCAGGAGTCGATGACGGAACCGAACCACCCAATATCAGCACATGTACACCACACAGACACTGGTCACAGTAGTAGTAGTAGTAGTAGTATTAGAACGCTTATATGCGGCGCTCTTCTCACGCGCTCTGTTGCCAGGCCGTCTGCAGCAGCAGCAGCATTAGTAGCAGCATCAGCAACGGCGGCGGCGCGCCAACGTAACCCAATTCGGGCCCGGAAGGACCTCGCTTAGGTCTCATCTCTCGGGTGCGCGCCCACGCTCTCTCTCTCTCTCTCTCTCCCTCCCCTTTGCGAGAGCTATCTGGCTATAGCTTTCTCTCGATGTCTCGCGGTCGCTTGTTCAGCAAGGAACCGCTGCAGGATTGACGTAACGAGGACTGCGCGTCGCAGCCAGCGATTTTTCGCGCGCTGCTGCTCTCCTTCCTTCCTTCCTCGCGTGACCCGACCTGGCTCACACTACCTCTCTCACTCTCTGACCCGAGAGTGAGAGAGCTTGCAGGACGCGCGCACCAGCGCAAATGCACACACGTACACAGACACACAAACAGTGTGACGGAGGGAAGAGGGAACGAATGTGAACTCACTCTCTCACTCTCCTCTCTCTTTCGCGCTCAATGGGAATAACCTCAAAGAGGCGAAGATTCGGCACTCTCAGGACGTATAACAGCAGCAACAGTAGTAGGCATGTATCGGTCGGCAAGAGATAAAGGACATAAGCAGTGTGACAATGGACAGCGAGAGCTCTCGGTGTTTTCAGTAGTACAGCCGGCGCGTTCGCCCGTCCGGCGCTCGCCACGCACACACACACACTCTATCTACTTATTATCACGAGATGTGTGTGTAATTCATCTCCAGTATAATAAGGGGAAGTATACTATGGCTCGTCCTTCTTCATCCCCGTTTCCACACACTGACAGCGACCAGCCGCGCGCGTTTTTAGGTAATGAAAAAACACAAAATACACACACAGGCTGCTTCTCTCTGCACGCTTGTAAATATAGTATACAGCTCTTAGCCGCAGAGTGTCGGCCCCTCTCTCTCTCACTCTCCTTCTCGCGCACACAGACACGCGGCCGGTTCTCTCGTTCTCACGCGCGTACTCCGGGATGTCGAGGCCGAGGAACAACACCAGCAACTACTCGCAAACTACGTGTGTGTATACAAAAAGGACTCCCTCGCTCTCTGTATGTATATACATCGAGACTACTCTCGGTGGTGGTGGCGGCGCACGCGCGGGCTCGCGTGTATCCGTGTGCCGGAGAAAAGCAGGCAGGCAGGCGGTGGTGCGCGCGCGCGGGCGGGCAGCATTCGCTCGAACCGAGCGAACGATACTGGCCGAGGCACGGCGAGCGGCTCAGCCGAGCTTATCTTTCTCTCTCTCTCTTCAGGCAGGCTTGCGCGCCCGCGCGCCGCGAGCGTAGGAGTAGGGGCGCAGCCAGCCGCGCTCGGTTGTATGTGTATATGCACACGCACATGTGTATATAGAAGCTGACTCTCGCCTCCGCCGCGCAGACGCACTACGACGCCACCGTGGCTCTACTACTCTTACTCTGAGGATTTTATTTTCTCCTGCCTTTATTTTGCTCCCTCTCTCTCGACCCCTGCGCCTATAATAGTAGTGCATGCGCACGCGCTTGATCCCGCAGTTCACCCTAGTATACATATATCCACTCGCCCGCGAGCTTCAAGTGCGGCAAAGTCGCGGGACTCTCGGGGGAGAGTGTGTTTTTATTACGGGGGGAGATTTTTTTCATTGTGGCGTAGATGTGTATATGCGAGAGCGGGCACGCTTTGTCGGAAGAGGTAACTCATTTTTCTCTCTTTTTCTCCTTGCTCCGCGAGTCTTTCTTTCTTGCTTCGTTCAGCAGAGTTTTCGAGCGGGAAATTTTCTTTTTCAAGTGCAGCGCACGCGCGCAGAGCTTTCGTGCGGCGGTTGCGGAGGTATAGGTACGAGGGTTTTGGGTTTAATTAATGGCGTGGAAGCGTGATTAAAAATTGTTTTCAGTTTAATGTGCCGTATTTCTGTAGATGTCTGAGGAAAAATTTTTTTAACACACTTTTATAGCAGTTGCAGAATGTAGAAAAGTTATAAGTTTTGCGAAGGCAGCGGTATGCAATTATGAGCATTTCAATTAATAAATTTACGCAAGAAAAAAGTTAAAGTAGGAAATTTGTAGAAAGCAACGGTACTAATTATAATACCTGTAAACAGATAATGGTACTATATGTGCAGCTCTTAAAAATTCCTGAAGTAATTGGCACATGCAGCTTTTTTCAGTATGTAAGCGGATATACGTATTCGAAGCTACTATTGACCAATGATTCATATTTATGATATAGAATTTCGCTAGTTTGTTATTATTTCCGCGTAAGTAAATTTTCACGGAATCATATCCGCAATCCGTAAACAATCTTGCGCATATGTAAACTGAGAAGTAGTGCAGCTGCGTCAACAATCTACGTGCGTTCTTAGCAGTGTAACATTTATGCGCGAAAAGCACATATTTCATTATAGACGTTAAAAATTATCGACATTTTAGTCTAGCTCGTAATTTTAAGAGGTTTATGGAACTATTCCCGTTCGGTTGTTTTTACGGTTGAATAAGTACCGCGCGTATGCCCGTACATGAGTTTTTTTATAATGTTGCATGTCTACCATTACTGTATATTTTATTGAACAAAAATTTATAATTTTCGTAGTGAAACCAAGCATCTGAAAATAAGCTTTTTTAACTTCGTGCTCGATAATCTATTTTTCAATTAGTTTCTTTTGTTATCCAAGTGGTAACGTGACTTTTCTTGGATTTAAAAAACAATAGATAAATCTACAAAAATTCATTTAATTATACAATTCACTGTGTTTACATTTTAATCAGTCCTTCAAACTACGTTTTCCATATTTATTAGATGCTTCTCAAAAGTAGAACTAATACAATTTTTTTCTTCTATAATTACTTATTGACTTATTTGATAAATGATTTCCCTGGTAGAAAATTAATTATATTTTATAGTTGACGTGTTAATTAAATAGAAGCATTTTTAGTAAAAATTATAATGGAAAAATAATAAAATTAATCTAAAAGTTCTATTATTACTTAAAATACATATTTTTTGAAGTGTAAACACCATAATTTATTTCGGATTGGTACATAATTATGAAATACAAGCAATGTTCATTTTTAGTATAAAGTTAACTAAAAAATAGCTAACTTATAGTTAACCAGTATGGTTTCTACCAGGGTTTATTCATGCAAAAATCAATTAATGAAAATTTCAATTTTCATCTATTTTACTTTTTTTTTGTAAAATTACTTTTCTTTTTGTTTGTAAAAATATTAATTTAATTGAAAAAAAGAAAAATAATTTTATTATCATAATCATTTATATAATAAATTTTTTTTTTTAATTTTTTTTTAATTAACAGTCCATAGAAATTGAGAGGCATGCTTGCATTTGATTTAAATACTTTCCAAGTTTATATTAAAACTTTTCAGTTATTTTTTTATTAAAGTTTATATGTATTATCCAAACCAGGAACTAGCTGCCATATCATTTTCTAAAAATAACATTTTTCACCCAAAGCATAATAAAAATTTACAAAGTTTTTGATATGGTAAAAGTAAATAAAGTATACTATTTTATCCAATTTATATTACATTTTACAATATATTATTTCGTGTATTAAAATACAAATGCCGCTTTTTCGATGAATAAACAGTAAATGTGATAAGATCATATTTTACATAGTCTTTCGTTCTTGTAATGAGGAAAATTACAAAATCTGATGTAAAGATTGAGATTATGGTATAAATCAAATATTAATTTTAATCACATTAATTTTTATAATACTTGTACCGTTTTTCAATTATTAGGCACTTTTGAAATACATTTTTCTAAATAAATCGAAGTAAAAAGATCTAAAGGTCATTATATTAAGTAGAAATGCAAAATAAAAGATCATGAAAAAATCAATGTAAGTGGAAAAGCTCCTCTGAATGGAATTGTAAAATAATGTTGCTTCTATATATTGAAGAAGACATTAATTGGCAGTTAGTTAAGTGCTAGTACAACTTGACCAACCTTTTTCTATATTTCATTGATGAATCAAGAGTTTATAACTTGTTTAAATCAAGCTGTTTTGTAAACTTAGAGTAGATTTTTAATGCCTGCATTCTCTAAGCTACAGAGGATTATTGTGTTTTCACTGTTCATCCTTATCTTTTGCACCATGTTTCAAGATCCTTGTGAACTCCAAGTAATCAAACATACCACCCTTGATAGGAGCTTCTCTGTACATTTCATCAACATCATCATCCGTAAACCTGAATTACAAAAGATATAAATCAATGGTTATGTAATATCAACATATTAATCGAATTCACATATTGTTAAAATATTTTATTACCGATCACCCATTGTGGTGAGCAGTTCGCGAAGGCGTTCCTCATTGATGATACCATTGTTTTCTTCATCAAAGCATCCAAATGCATTTTTAATCACATCTTCTGGATCTGTGCCTTGCAACCTTTCACCAAAAAGTGTCAAAAACATGGTGAAGTTGATGGGTCCTGGAGCCTCATTCATCATACCCTCCAAATAATCCTCAGTGGGATTCTTGCCCAAAGATGCAAGCATATCATGCAGATCTTCTTTGTCAATGAAGCCATCATGATTATGATCAATCATGTTGAAAGCCTCTTTGAATTCTGCGATTTGTGCCTGGTCAAACATAGCAAAGACATTGGAAGTCGCACGCTGAGCACGCTTCTTTGTCGTGGCACGACGACCTGCTGTTTTTCTGGACGACATTTTTATCTGTAATACATTTAATAAATTATAATCATATTCACTCAATAATTATAAACATGCAAATTGCAAGAAAAAAACATTTTGTAACATATAAATTAAATTCCCATATGAGAATCGCTTCATACAAGCAAGCTAAGAAATATAATAAAATTCTTGGAAACTGTGTATCCCCAAGATAACTTGCCAAGTACAGTAACGAGGCTTATGTTTATTTTTGGATAATTAACAGGCAATATTCTCCATCATCGACAATATTAGACAAAAATAATACAGCTTGTCAAATGGGACAATTTCTAAGACACCATACAGATGCTAAACCAATTTATTCCAGTGAACTATAGTTATTAAATGGTGAACATCTGTGAGTAACGATGTAGCTGGTGATGACGGAATGGAAGGCATAGGTCAGCACTCTGCTTTATACCTAAGCTTTATTGAACCTTGTATGGCAGCCAGCTGACTAATCAACATCGTCAAGCCATATTTTGACATCAATTTAATCGCGTATCTTTAGACATACAAACGTATCTAAAAGTATTAATTTTAACAGTTTCATCACGAGAAAAATAACATTTTCGAGCATCAGACTTTATCTGGATGAGTAATCAATGCCAACGGCTTTAAATTCCCTAAATGAGTCACCGCTTGCTAAACAATGTAAGAATTCAGTTTCTCCTTCGGCAAACGTGAGGTCTATAGCATCTACAGAATAGCTAAAGAACTATAAAAGAAATACGAAGAGCAGCCGCATCTGCTAGTGTAAATAATGACGTCGGATTATCATTATTAACCCAAATTGAATTATCGAATGAGCTCCATCGCGCAAAATATATCGTCACTCTCCAAAAAAGGCTTAGTCCGCGCGAAAACCAGATCACGCGAACGCTCGCGCATTCCCGTAAAAAGCCATACTTTCGACAAGTACCTATATACACACACGTACGCACGCGTATACGTAAACTCTTGGCAATCGAGGCCAGAGAAGGATGACTCCTCGCCACTGGCATCCAAGTGAGATGCGACAATGGCCGACTCTCTCTACAATACACACACGTTCGCCCCGCTGTCAAACTTATCAACGCCAAATCTTTGTCTCTTCATACCCACAATTTCACTTCCTTACTTCTAAACCCGATGAATATATAGATAAGCAGACACACTCACGCTGTTTGTTGTGCAAAGGGCTTGCGAGAAAACTCCGGGATGTGTACTGGAGCAACGGAGACGGGAGTCTGGCGCTCGAGTCGGCGGCCAGGACGACTACGACTGTGGTATTGTACACGACTGCGCCGCGCGCTCAGTGCACAGTGACGTGAGCGATGTCTCCAAGGAACGGCCATTCACCACACCCGTGTGTGCGTGGATAGAGGCGCCGCCATGCGGCGAACGTGGCGAACCCCACGAAAATATGGGAAAAAACGCGCCGCAGCTGAAGGAGAGAGGCGCACTTATCGCGAGCAGGTCCCTATTTGGCTTACCGAGCCGTAAATAAACTGATTTCGCTGCCATCGTTTTCTTTACTTAACTTTTTCTTTTTTCTTTTTTATTCGACTTTTGGGACCGTTCGCGGGATTGCGTTATTGTCAAATATGGAGAATTGTTATAATGCTACATTTTAGAAAATTCTTTAAGTATATCCATTATAGATATTGTTAATAGCTATATATATGTTAATAGAGAATATAATTTTCGGTATTGAACCAGGACAATTATCCGAATTACCTGCAGCCTCTTGTGGTCGAAAAATCGTGATTGCACGGCGGCGGTGAGTGCGTGACTCGCGTTTGACCGTGGGGCAATTCATCGCCATATTTGGTAATCGCTGCTCTCTCTCTCTTTCTGTATGTAGGTACTTATACTCGCGCCAGTATATGTATAGAGTCTCCACAATGAGCTTTTTATCCTCTCAGCGTATATTTCGCAATCGCCGCGCTCGTTTTTCAGCCTATATAAATGAGCGGGACGACGAGCGCTCGCCGTTCAATTGTAAGTAGATTTTGCGACAATTGGACGCGGAATGATGCAAAGCAGGGGCGTCGTAAAGTGTGTTATGAAATTATTTAAAAATAAAGTAGTGCGATAAAGAGATTTCGGTATAACGATAATTTTATTATGCTTGTTGTTGTTTACGGTTGGTGCGGTGTAATTTTTATGAATGTTTCCAAATGTTTTCGAGTTGTTTGTGTAAACGGCAGGCAAATACGTTTCAAACCTATTAGTCGAGCTCACTTCTTTGAAATATTTTTAATGCTTATTTGAGCCATTTATGAATTTCTAGAAAATAAATTCTGTTATCGTTTTAATTTGATATTTACATACAGCAATTGCGTATATAGTGACATAAAACTTGCCTATGCCATAATTATATGTCAATATTTATCAGAACAAGCGAAATAAAAAGAAACTCTGTTTTTATATTTTCACATATTTCCACTTTATTACATACTTCGCTTCCTTATTTAAACGAACAACTTATCGCATCGCATAAATCTCTAGAAAAACACATATAAATCTAACCCTTAATCAAATCTTAAAGTAGATTTGACGCTCCATATATACAAAAATACATTTACAACGCGCCACATGGCTACATACGAGCTCACTTTTCCTCGTTCCTCATTACCTGCGATATCGAGGAAAAAACGCTCTTTAACGTCCGTTAATTTAATTTTTCTTGAAATCTATTTACATATGCACTCATTATAATAAAGACCCTTATAGCAAAAGTATAAACAAGTGATAATATCGTAAACACTGATTGAAATTTCATTATGGTAGCCTACAACCTATACTCCGAAGACGTAAGAGAAACGTATATATAAATAATGTGTTGCGAGAAAATTCTACATTCGCCTATACTTTTGTCATCGGGCTAAAACAATTTAACAAAACAAAATAGTATAAAATACCTAGTCTCTAATAAAAAAAAAGAAGATCTAACATAATACTCTACTCTTGGTCTAAAGCTTTCAATACAGATTTGAAATTGAAAAATACGATTTTAAGTAGATTGAAGATAAATTCTACACGTTGTGTAGAAAAATATGGGGGGGAAGGGGAGAACATTCTGTTCGTATCGGTGTGCATGTATTATCGTCGCCGTGAAACACGCATACACACACGTATGTACACAAAGTTCATTTCTACATAACGGCAGTTACGATAGCTGTAAATTACGTTTTGGAACTCTTTGACTATGATTTTGCAATCAATCTCGGCATATCGTGAGCTATCTGACGGTCACGCCGTTAATGGTTATTCCGTTCCTCACTACTGGTTCCGCCTCGTAGTGCCCGGATCTGTTATTGTAGTTTCTTCGTCCTTGTCCCGTACCATATCTACAAAAGTACAATAATCGTCTTAACAAACATCCATTATATTTAAGCGAAAATTCGATAATCAATGAAATGATATAATTACCCGTAGGTACTGCCAGCTATGCTGTATGGATGGTCGTACAGACCATCCTCAGGAACATTTTCGTACATAGTGTTGGGCGATCCGTCATTGAGAGTCGCGTAGGACATGACAGCTGCGTTCTGGTCTTCCTTGCGTTCTGCCGCTTGAACGTTCTCGGTGTTTTTCACGGGCGTTGCCTTGCGCCTAGAAGAAGACGGTTCGCGTTAATGTATGGTATTGATAATAAAAGAGATTGCGATATGAATGACCCTTGACTTACAATCTGAGGTACACCAGGCCGATAATTATCAAAATGATTATTATCACTCCAGCTGCAATTCCTACACTCGTGCCTACTCCTTGCGCTTCCGCTATTTCATTTACCGACACTGTAAAAATAATAAATACATTTTATTCATCGATTACAACGATTGGTAATTATTATATTGACGATTTGTGTTTTTCTCAAAGCTAAACAAAGTTGGATATTTTCAAAAACCAAGCCAAATCATCAATAGAAAATACAAGCAATATTGCTTTCAAATCCCTAGATCTCAACGTACAAAACATTCACACAATATAATTACGTCTTGATTTATCTGCTGTCTGTATAACCACTTATACTAATCTAACATATATTCCAAAGAGAGAAATTTACCTTCACATCTGGGTTCCTCGCCACTCCACATTCCGCTGTCCAGGCATTTTCTCAGGAACAATCCGACCCTCTCGAATTGCGGCAGGCAGTGATACTCGGCCGCACCGCCGTACGTCGTCGTTCCGTTCACGACGATCACTCGGCCGTTATCTATCGCCGGTGGATGCTTGCAGTCAACAGCTATATAACAATATTCACAGCATTAGTGGAATGTTACTGACTGTACATAGTTGTAAATATGTATAGGCAATGGGAGTTTGTAGCTTACCGAAGCAGAGTGGAGGTAGACCGCTCCAGGATCCATTTTGCAGGCAGATCCTGGTGGCGTTGCCCTCCATCAAGTAACCTCTGGGGCAGTTGTAATGGGCGACGCCGCCGACGCTGTACGTCGATACTTGCGTGCTCACGATTCCGCTCTTTTCCGGCTCCTTACACTTGATTTCTGTAAAAGTAACAATGTGTTAAAAACAAATCAGAGGCTTGTTATAGGGAAAAAGATAATTCTTGCTTTCTTAAAGCGAAAAAGACAAGTTTTGGTAAAAAATTATTCAAGGAAAAGATCCCATTTGTAAATTTGATATAGGATCCAGATACAACCTGAAAGCATAAATTATTCTCACATGGGGTCCTACGTGAGATCCCAAATCAAATTCACACATTGTCACAAAAGTCGCAGAAATTCTTTTAGTACTGTATTTTAAAAATTCGTTAAAAAAGTCTCTACCCCGAGAATAAATCATTTATAGTCTAGAAAAATCACAGTTAATGTTTCGAAAAAGAAAATGAAACTAAAGAAAGTTCGTTCTAATTTACTTTCCTCATAAATTAGCAATTTTAATTCTATATCCAACGATAAGTAAATAAGCCGATTCAAAGTTGAGTAACGACAATGCGTTGATAAATCGTATAATATTATAGCTTAATACATTTTGAGTCACTTTTGTTACCCAACTTCAAATTATCATAACATTGGATAGAATAAAAATTTCCGGATTCTGAAAAAAGTAAATGAAAAATTGCCATTTTTATATAGTTTTCTTTTCTTTTTTAAAACATTATTCGAGACTTTCGTAGAATAAATGATTGAAGTTTGAAATTGAAGCTGTTTTAACAGTATTTTCAGGCTTCAAAAGGCGTTTTCTACAGTGATATATATTGTATAGTAAACCTGAGTATTATTAGCCTAACGTACCTTAGCATTAACTATGTTTTTTGTTTGTCAAATGAATAATAATATGTTAATAATACATATATTTATATAATTGAAACGAATATAAGTTATAATAATTAAATTATCGTACATTCAACTAAATTTTTATAGCAAACTTTACTATATATTTATTTATTTAGTATAATTTCCTTTCGAAGTTCTTTGATATTTTAAATTTTTTACTATATGATATAGACCCATCAAATACATATTTGTAGCTATTTTCATCATAATTTTGTTGTTAGATTACTATAAAATACAGCAGTTGTAGCCAAATATAACTATATTTTATAGTATATTTTTACATAAAAGTATACTATAAAATTTAGTTATATTTGGCTACAACTGTATTTTATAGTAATCTAACAAGAAAATTATAAGCTCATAGCTACTGTATTTAAAACTTGCTATTTTCTCATGAAAAAATACTACCCGGAGTGTTAATCACAATTTTGCTTATCTTTGTGTTGAAAGAACCGCCAAAATGTAGATGAATGTAGATAAAAATCTTTCTAGTTTTTTTTTTTTGTGTATGAAAATGTTGATCGGATCCAACGTTAGTTATAAAAACATGCACAAAAATTTTAATACTTGAAAATTATGAAGCCCATTAATTTTCGAGCACTTCTTTGTTCCTAACTTTGATGATCCATAACTTTAGATAGACTTAACATTTTAATACGCAGCAGAAAGTAAATTAAAGGTTTTCTTATCTACATTCATCTGTTTTTATGAGATTCTTTTAGTACCACTGTAAATGATAAAAAGGTTCAATGGTATTTTATCATTAGACAATATCTATCTCTAAATTTAATAGCTCATCTCTTACTAATAAAACTTTCTGAGATTAAACTAAAGGTACTGGCACTCATTTGTAAGTACCAGAAGTCGCCTTCTAAAACCTGAATAAAGTCCATTACACAGAGACTGGAATCACTATACTTGTTAGGTTCAGAAAACTCTGTATGACTGATAAACGATCGATTCATCATTCCGAACCAAACCTCTTGCAATGGTATCACGCTTCATATGCACATACCCTTGCAGACGGGCTTCTCGCTGCTCCAGGTAGCGTTATCGAGGCACAGCCTCCTAGCGAAGCCGTCTAGCTCGTAATTGCCGTCGCACTCGTAGAGGGCCGCAGCCCCGTAGTACGTCACGTTCGAGGTGAGCGTGTACCGGCCGTGCTGTATGTCCTCCGGCTTGCCGCAGTCCACGTCTGCGAATCGAATGCAAATCATACATCAGTCTATTGAGTAGTATATACCTATACGAGGGTTTCTGCGCCTACGGCGACAGTTCGGATTTATTATCATCCGCGACGCTCAGCCTGCGACGAATCAATGCAGTTGAATATTTGCCTTCAATGCCTCATTCGTTTGCTTTGTATTGTAACGCGTAATATCCCTTCACGAAAGAATGTAGTTCGAGAAATATAGCGAAATCGAATGTAAATTTGAATAATTATTTTTGTCTTTAAAAGATTTATGCCGTGTTACTTAAATCAGTCCCATATTAGAAATCCCATTACTTAAAATTTATCGGAGAAAATCGGTTATTACTTATAACGCGTCGACGAATCATACATCGAATATATATTCACATGTATAACTAATTTCCCACTTATATCTTTTACCCTCGCAACAAATTGAAGCATTAATCCAGCCGCGCTCAAGTCGCGATAATTGCACACTGTCCGCGCCCGATAAATTCCACCGTTTCCCAACTACCCACAGATCCCCATTGTACAACTAAACGCTCGCCGCCTGCTCTATACGGATACATATCACGAATGAGAAAACAAAAAAAAAATATTCGAAAGGCGCGTGTATATTATAAGCTCAACGTGGACTTTCACTCACAGACACACTGCGGCACCTCGCCGCTCCACCTCCCGTTGTCCTCGCACGTGGACAGCGAGTCGCCAACCACCTTGTAGCCCCTCTCGCACCTGTACTTGGCCAGGGCGCCGATCTTGTACGACGTGGCGCCCGTGTTTGAGTTCTCGGCCGTGCCGGTGCGTATCAAGGTGCGACCGTACATGCGGTCGTTGCCTGTCAGCGAGAGGATGCCGTGCTTGGCGAGCACTGGTTCCGGGCATCGGATCTCTGTTGATCAGAAGAGAGAATGTATAAGTAATGATAAATTTCGTTTCTTGCTCTCTTAAATTTCTATATATACATCGAAGAATGGAGAGTGTCCTTGCGAACCAGTCGAAAGTGCGCGAGGCAAAAAAAAGAGTAATATCGGATATATTTAGGCAAGTATACTCGCCTTGAGAAAATAATGCGTAAGGTTCATTGGCTCAATGCCTCACCGCGGGGATTTCCAAAGACTCTCTCTCTCTCTGCTGCCTTGTCTTTATAATATACTTTCGACAGCATCCAAACACCATCCGAATTCCGCGCTTTATAAATGTCATTCATATATACCTTCGCATTTCGGTGTGGCGTCGCTCCAAAGCCCGTTGTCCAGGCAGTATCGTCGCGCGCTACCGTTCAGCCGGTAATTCTTCGTGCAGCCGTAGGTGATCTCGCTGCCCAGGTAGGTCGTGCCGTTGACGTAGTCGACTGAGCCGTTCGGTATCGGTACGACCTTGCCGCAATCAACGTCTAAATGACAGATAGCAGATTACTTACTCGGTGATTATACTCGCTCTGGCGTAATCATCACGGCTCGATTAAGAGAGCACGAGAGCTAAATAATCTATTACACAGGGGTTTTTATAGAAAAAAATTCGTATGTTTAGTAGTAGACGTGCGGCAGGAAAATTTGAGATGACCTTTTTATAAAAATTGACTTACGATTTATGCAACTTCTAGACGTTTTTTAACACTATATGCTCTTAAGTATTCACTTCACGGCTGATCTTTTTTTTTTTTTTTGAGTTTTATAATTTACGAAACAGACGTTACACTTTGGCTATTGCGATAACCCTAAAAATAACAAATGGAGATATGGAAATCGGAGCTTTAAAAAAAGAAGACATTTTATATAGCATTATAGCTACTTTCTGGTTTCGAAACTTTTTCTCACTGCAAAAAGCCGCTCTTCAACTTTCAAATTTTGCATTTACTCGGTCAATTTTCTGCATGAATATAGTCCTTATCATTTTCGTCATATTTTTTACTCGCGAAAGCACATAACGAACTAGATATACGAGTCCGGCCGTTACGCAAAAACGTTATGACTCTTGCCCTAGGTCCCCTTCTGTGAATCAAGGATCCTAGAGACGTCATCGAAATGACGAGGGACAAGAAGCCTGTTTGAATACGAATAAAAAAAATGCGACATACATTCGCAGTATGGCAAATCGCCGGTCCACTCTCCGTTCTTGTCGCAGGTATGCTTGGCCTCGCCGTGCAGCATGTAGCCCTCCTCGCAGTGGTACTCGATCGTGCTGTGGATGTAGAGGTCGTAGCCGACGACGTAGCTGCCGTTCGGTACCTCCGGCTCCTCGCACGTGATCACTGGAATTATTATAATTTTTTTAATTTTAGATTTATGATACGTTTCTGCGGGAATTCATCAATGCGAAGACTTAATAGATTTGATGCATCTATCAATCATGCATGGAAAAAAATTGCTGGCTTCGTTCAAGGACGCTTTACGTCATACAAAAATTACATTAAAAAAACTACAGAGATTGATAGCTAGATCGAACGATGCCCAAAATTTATAAAAAGAAAAAGGAGAAGATGAAATTAACGAAAAATCCTTACGTTCGCACTGTGGCCGCTTATGGCTCCACTTGCCCTCCTTGGTGCACTCCTGCTTGGCCTCGCCGTCCACCCAGAAGTCCTCCTCGCACGTGTACTCAATGACACTGCCGACCGTCGTCGTGCCGTTGTGCAGCTTGACCGTGCCGTGGGACACCTGGGCCGGGGCGCCGCAATCCACGTAACGACACTGCGGCGTCTTGCCCGACCATTGCCCGCCAATGTCGCATGCCAGGACCTTCATTCAGCACATGCAGAGATACACACATGTATATTTATACATATACATATATATACGGTGGATTTTTCGAACGCTCGCCTACATTGTATTACACGCGCCTTTCACCCGAGAGCGCGTGTAGGATTATTATATATATACGCGCGAGCGTGACCTCCATGACAATCGCGTTGCCCTGTCTGTCTGCCTGCGTGTGTGATGTATACGTGGTCGGGAAATATTTTCGTATATCGCGCCTCATTATCTGAATACCTCGGTTGGTTTGTGTATTTTTTTTTATTTCGATTTGGCGCGGGTATGTGCGTATACAAGCTATTGTTTCGCGGTGAATAAGAGAAGTGGATTTTACCAGAGTTCAGGGGGATATAGCTCCGAAGTGTGCAAGTCATATACCGATTGGCTGCACCTGGCGTCTTCTTGATGCGTGTACGTGTGTTACGTTGTTCGAGTGTCTGTATGTATCTGTGTTTCGGATACAGGTTTCAAGGCGAACGTATCAATAAGTGGATTTATAGATCGCGTTATAGTATGTATATAAATATATTGTAATGCTAAAGAGTGTTTTACTGCTGTTTTACTTTCACATATTAAATAGGCTCGGTGACTAAAAATTCATCGGTAATATACTTACATTATCGCCGAACAAAACAAAGCCATTCTGACAGGAGTACGTAGCCTTTGAGCCGGCTCTCTTCCCGCTGAACGACACTATTCCCCCGGTGACTTCTGGTGGATCGGGACACCAGTCGACTGCGAAAAAAAGAATCATCCCAAAGAATTTACGTAAGATATCAACACAGCACCGCTGAGAAAAGAAAGAAAAAAGCAATGCCGATATTTACATAAACATTGGGGCTTGTGTCCACTCCAGATTCCGCCATCGCCGCACCTCCTCCTCTGATCGCCCACCAGCGTGTAGTTCTCCCGGCAGTTGTAGTCGGCGAAGGCGCCGTGGGTCGTGCGCCCGCTCACGAGCTTGATCGTGCCGTTCTCCGGTTCATCGAGCGGACCGCAGTCCACGACTGCGCATAAAGAAGTGAATTCATGAATTTTCCGTCGTCTTAATGTATATGCATGAGCATTATTATGTATATATATATATAGACTATCGCTTACATTTGCAGGAGGGCGGCGAGCCGCTCCAGAAGCCGCTCGGCTCGCAGGTACGGTTCCGCGAGCCGAGAAGCATGTAGCCGTCCGGGCAGGCGTACTCGATGCTCGAGCCTAGCTGAGTCTTGGGCGAGACGATCGTTGTGTTCTCGAGCTTATCCGGGCTTCCGCAGACGGATGGTGCTGAAATTAGTGGAATGGTAATTTAGTCGGTGCGCGATTATGATTCTGCGATTAATCTTGTTGTAAAATACCGCCGCGGGTGGTACGTGTAATCTAATTATTTGACAGACGAATTAGGAGCGATTGTAATAGC
>JAPYZO010004964.1:0-10715 GCA_030522905.1 Torymus flavipes | reverse complement strand
GTTTGAGCTTGTCAGATTATAGTTAGACTTGGTCCGAGTAGTTCAATTTCATTCGAGTTACTTGACTTCATTCGAGTAGCTCGATCGATTCGAGTAGTTTGACCCTTTTCGAGTAGTTCGATCAATTCGAGTAGTTCGAATTAATTCGAGTAGTTCGATATTAATCGAGCAGTTCGAATTAATTCAAGTAGTTCGACCTGTCTGTGTGGCTCAAGTTGGTCCGAGTAGTTCGAGTTGATCCGAGTAGTTCGACTTGACTCGAGTAGTTCAAAGTACCGAGTACTCGACTCGAGTTCGACAAAAAAGTTTGATACAGTTCAAATACGCCGAGTCGAGTACTCGTGCACCCCTAAAATTCATGCAGTTACGACTGGAAGAGTTGGAAAAATCAAATTTCTGAAAATTAAATCTCACGTCTTCTTGCCATAGTTAAATAAATTTCAAGTAATTCAGGCCCTCTCTCATGAAAATCAATGGAATAGTTCTTTTTTAAGTAACACCAAACTTTAAAAAATGTCATTTTGAAAAATAAGCCTACAATAAAAAATACCATAAAACTTCAAAAATAATCAGCCATTAGGTTCCCCATTTTTTCCCTTCTTACAACTCATTTTCCTGTATATCTGAGATATGTTCTTCTATATAAATAGGTTAAAACAGAAACTTTGGCACCTTGCATTAAAAGTTATTGCTAACAATCTGTCCTTTTACACTTCTGATCTATCCACTGTAGAGTCACTTTTTAACACATTGTACTGAGTTATATTATCATTCATTATACTAAGATTAATGTAAAATATGCAACAGATCTTATGAAATATGAAATCCTAATCGAAACTTAAGAAGGCATCAATGTCATGGCCAAAAGTACATAAATACATACAAGCCGATAAGCCCATTTTTTCAACGATCACTCGATTACACTCGATTATTGTATATGAAATATATCTTGACTTCAAGCCTGTATTATATATTTTTTGTGCGCTATGCAGCAAATGTGTACAAGACACGTATGTTGTAAGGTGCGGCGACGGCAACACCGTAGGAGCGAGCCACGAGCAGCGAGAAAGAGAGAGATGGAGAGAGAAGAAGGGCGAAGAGGGAGTCCCGGCACCGCGCGAGGAACGCCGACAGGATTAGTCAGTCAGAGTCAGTATATCTCTCTCTTTCGCTACGGCCACGTGTCCGCGTTGAGAGACGAGCGTGCCTGCATTCTCTGAATCCGCGCAGCCTGTGAGTTGAGGCGGCGTTGCCGGAAATAGTGAGCGCGTCTCCTTACCGTATTTGCGAGGGGAGAACAACTCCCACTTTTCGAGGCGCGTCATGTTGGCGCGCATAGAGTATGCTCGTGCGAGAGTGCAAATGAAGTAGTTTATTGAATAAAGTGTCTAGTGATTATTTGGAAGGTGAATTAAGAGTTGTGATTCACAAGTGAACCCTTTCCACACACATCCTTGCGCACAGGAGACGGCTATCCTGCCGTAGGAGACTTCGGTCTCCGGCCTGGGCTGAAATAAATTAGTTGTGACGGTTGTATCGGGATCGCTGAGATACAATGTTACAATTATTAAAAAAATCTTTCTCTATGAGGAAGCCACAACACTACAAAACAAACTGTTGAAATCATATATGTACTTCTGCTCATTAATTTGAACTTTAGAGCTGTCAGCTCTGTAACTGTGTTTGCACTGGTATTAGTTATATATAGGTACAAAAGGTAGTATTAATACAGTGAATTTCTATGGAATTTCGGTCACGGAATGGTAACTTTACTAGAACAGAAGTGGGAAATAATCACAAGACGATTCCTCTGGATTTCACAATATGGTTTATTTTATTTTTATAATAAATCCTGTAGACATTGAAATTAATTATTTTTTTTATCCTTATACTAATATAAATGTTTTTTAATATTTTAAAACACATTTAAGTAAACGTTTTCCTTTCAGAAGTCTTAAAAAAAAGGTAAAAATGAAGAAAAACAATTTATTACGTCATTTAAAAAAAAAAATAAGCTTTTTCAGTCGTTCATTTAAAATTTTTTTAATTCTTGATCCAAATTAGTTTTTTAGGCTCAAAATAACATATATAATCAAAAAATTCAATAAAAAAAATTGATTTTTTCAAAATTTTTAGGTGTAAGACCGCCTTAATATACGAGACTGTAGGAATATAAGGTAACTGGGTAATTCGGCCACATTAAGCGGAATATTATCTTTCTCCTTTTGTAAATGCGTTGTGAATAAATTCTAAGAAAAGCTTTAAAGTATACTAATTGTAAGTATACCACCAAGAAAAAGATTAGGAACACTCCAAATGTGATATTAGCTCTGTATGGTGCAAAGTGTAAAATGTGCATTTTGGCCAAATGCAACTTGATTTTGAAATGTGCTTAGGTAACTTTCAAAGTAAGGCAATGACATGTTTTCTCGTTTACGAGTAAGACAAACTCAACATGTTAATTTCGTTTTTAGCATCGAGAAGTGCAATCAGTAATTAGCTTATATAATTATTATTCTGCCAAAACATCACATTTTTCTTCTCGTTTTATTTATTTATTATTATTAAAAAATTTTTTGATTCATTATATTAATATTCAGCTTAAGGTGGCCGAATTACCCAATTACCTTATATTCGATTTTCGCATAGCAATCGACAGTTTCGTATATTAAGGGTAAGTCAACCGAACAGAGAGGGTTGTAGAGGGTTGTAGATGGTTAACATTCATTTCGACTTCACATTAGACGTTAGCGATCCAGAAAGCGTATTAGATTTAATTTTCGAATAAAGTATCTAAAATTTTTCTATAACCCCCCTGAAGCTCGACCAAAAATTAATTCAGTGAATAGAACTGCATTTGCGCATATCATATCTACTACCAGAACAAATTTCAAAGCTGTGCCTTCAAAAAAAAATTTTATTTTACTCGAAAGTGGACAGTTTGGTAGAATTCCCTATATGAGCATGCGACATGGCAAAGCTTCTTTCCGCGTACAATAGACACCTTTATTTACGATTATTTCATAGCACGCAAAAATACGTCGCTTATTAAAGCATTTTTGATGAAAATATATTAATTGGCAGATGCAAGCAGGGACCTTAAGTATATATGGAATTTCCATATACTCAAGGTCCCTTTTGTCATGCACCGATTCATATTTCGAATTCTTTTATATTGTTAGTGTTGCCAACTTAATTTTGAATAACAAAAATGTACGTCTGAGTTGGCACTTTTTCGAACTGGCTTCCGAATTGGTACCGTTTTCAATCGGCTTCTGAATCGGTACCTTCTCTAAGCTGCTTCCGAATTGGTACCTTCTCTAAACGGCTTCCGAATTGGTTCCTTCTCCAATCGGATTCTGAATTTGTACCGTCTTTTACCAAGCCGACGATCTATGCTATTTATATTCGTTGTTTTAATTTTCACTGGCATATGATATTAACCTGTGTTCCAGAAGCTGCTTTCATATAGGCTCTTGCAAATATATTCCTATATATAATTTAACGACTCTAATTTACCACTAACTATTTTATCTAAATAACCGAGATGATTCTTTCATACATGAATGAAATTAGTTACTATGTTAACCGCCAGGTTGCGTTGTATGATTCACTAACAAAAATATCTGTCGTGTGTATATATTGATTGATCGCATAAGTGTAAATATGTTCTAATTCCCTGCTTTCATACGCAAATGTAGGGGATACGCTTTGGCTCTCTCAGTGCTGTGTGACTTGGTTATATGAGGCACAGTGCTAAGGTGTGAGAAGTACCTATGTTACATATGAGAGTAGGTAAAAAGCAGTGCATTGATTAATAGTTTTTTTTCTTCATTTTTTTTCAATAAGCTAAGATCTCTTTTCGTAAAATATAATTGTTTTGTTTCATGAATTATTTCTCCCTACTAGATCCAAAAGAAAGTAAATTTCTTCCCACTTATGCTAAACCTATATAAATTAATTTCTTTATTAGAAATCCTGTCTGTTACAATAACTTAATCAATTTATTTTTGTATGAATTTTTTAATTCAGATTTCCTGAATTATCTTTCTTCATTCGTCCATAAACTTTTTTTTTCCTCTTTATTCTTCCACAAACTAGTTCTTACGCCCAAGTATAAACGTCAAAGTTAATCTGGAAAAAAATGCACACAAAGTATCTACGTTTTTACAGCTTTATCTTTTATTTTCATACACTGAGAGAATCTTTAGCGCGCAGCGCCCCAAAGCGGCAATAGCGTAGGCCGCTAACAAAATGTGGCGCTGCGCGCCTAGTTTGTGTCGTGCCTTGCGGATTTTTGGTTCGTAGGCTTCCAAAACAAGTGAGCACACAACAGACGGGTGACCTTTGGTGCTCAGGCTTCTCAGAGTTAGGTTGCCGCACGCCAAAATAAAGAGCGCAATCTGATAAACTTGTTGTGGCGCTGCGCATGGTGAATTTGGAAAGCTGCGCGCTCAAGATTCTCTCAGTGTACCTATAGTCATTTAATACTTATCTAATCAATATTATTTATCGTTGACACGTAGACATAGATTATAAGGTATCGACTGTAGGCGGATATCATCGGTGACTCCATGTATATAATATATTACGATAATACAGCAAAATTATTCAAGAATGAGATCCCATTGGATTTTACCTTGAAAATATCATTGTTTTAAAAAAAAAATATATTAATCTAACCTATCTCCAAATATCCATCTCGCCCCACGCGTGGGGCTAAATGGGTTTCTTACTAATCTTATAAAAATCATACATAAATACAAATGTAAGTTAATTAAAATAAGTTTTTATTCGAAATAAGTACATAACAAAGAAGAAATAAGCATGTAGGAATGCATATATTTCAGTTTTTAGTGTTATTTATGAGTTTACGTTATTTGTTCTAAATTTTCCTCAGACTACCTTTATCATGAAGTTTTTCTATTGTAATTCGCTCATTATGTCTAATTGCACTAAAAAGTCAAAGAAAACTCGACATTAGAATTTCCATAGCAAAGAATAGGTTAGACGAGAGGTCTGTTTCCATGTGCCTATTCCACCCCATTCCCTTTCGCTCGTATCGCCCCACATGTTACTTTTCTTTAATTCATGATTATTGCTTAATAACAAAAGTTACAACAAAATCTTTCGGGCAAGAAATTAAAGTTTAAATGTCATATTATCTATCTCCACCGTTATACATGCACGAAACAAGGTTAAAGTTATTTTTTTTGCTTGTTCTCAATACGATGAAATAACTTTTCCAATGCTTGTAATTTCAACAATTTTTAATTTTTTTTTTAAATCAATAATTTGATATTTTTTCAATATAATAATACTTATTACTATTCTAGATATCACATAAATTTTTTGTGCAATTATACAATAGTTAATTAGTGAGATATTAAGAATACCCATTTTACCCTTTCGTCCATTCCGCCCCACGTTCCACTACTCGTGGCGCGCTCACGGAGATCGGCTTGTGACGTCACATGGTGGCTTCGACCGCGCGACTATGTATTGACATCAAAACTATCGGCGGACCGTGTTTTGATTCTTCTATTATAATGTATCTAAACTCTTGATTCTCAGCAAATTATAATTCTCAATCTTAATTTTACATTTTATTCTATTTCAAAGTTATTCATCTACATCAATTAATAATAATGAAATAATTCTCTCAAATTAATTAAAAAAATAAATTACTTGTTTGTTAATAATAAATTTATTGGAACTATCGTAATCAGCGTCTTATGGAAATGCACCCTTATATGAACGTCGGCACTCAAGTCGCTCCCCTCCACCGTATCTTCCGATATATTATCAGATCACGCTCGACCATCTAGCAAGACGGTCTCGCTAGCGCGACTATTCCTGTCGGCGGAAATATTGTACACCTGACTCTAAGTTTTATGTATTATTCGAAGATAACATTACATACATTAATAAACCTCACGAATTTTCTGAAACATTTGTTTGTTTATTCGTCACGCCCCTGCATGACTCCAACAGGTTATGGGCCCAGGTGGTTTTACTGTTAAAGACTAATAAAAATGTCGAAGAGTGTTATAAACTCCGCGTAGTGAACTTTTAAACAAGCACAATTACGACACTTGGTGAATCCAAGTAGAGGCCCTTTTAGTTAAAAATGACACTTGGAAGTATGTCAGCGAAGAAGAAGAAAAGCCCTCTACCTCTTGCTTACTAACATTATCTATCTCTAACCCTATCCGGCTCTTTGTCGATGATACTATGTCGCCGACCAGAAGAGTGTACTAACTTCGAGTCTTGAAATTAGCTGCAGTTGAGCGGAGCACTTCTTTTTACCATAACAATATGAAATCCCAAACCCCAAGGTCTAACGCTCAGGGATTCTTTTAGTAGAGGCAGATAATCTGAAAAATTTAATAATATTAGTAAGTAAATGCAACTACAAGGTTTAATGTATATCCTTTAATAATAAATTAGATTTAACATTAAAAATGGCTGGAACGAAATTAAATAGCAGTGTCCTATAATTCATTGCAATGAATGTGCAATAAGCATGTTTCATTTGCGTTCTAGCCTTTGTTAATGATAAATCTATTTGATTTTCTATTTTGTTATGAATGAAAGTGATTAAATAATTGTAAATTATACTAGAAAATATGTGTTATAATTATATAATAATAAATTCTTGATAATTAAGCACGTATAAAACAAAACGAGTGTATTTCTATCGTTCTACAGTTCTAGCCTTTTTTAATGATAAATCTATTTTATTTTCCGTTTTTTTATGAATGAGTGTAATCAAATAATTGTAAATTATAATTATTGTGTTATAATTATAAATTCTTGAAAATTAAGCATTAATTATGTATAAAATAAAAGGAGAGTATTTTTAGCGTTAAATGCATGTAACTCATGATTTTTGCAAGCTTTTCCCAGTAATCGGATTGATTAAAAAAAATATTACTGTTTGATGAAAACCAGCAAGAGTGAATTACTGTAAAATATCCTAAAAAAATGTATGTTTAAATTATAAGTGCCTAATTATTAACATCCAAAGTAAGGGCTATACACGCTGAACCTCGAAGTTGCATGTTATCAATATTATCACATTTTTCAGACTCTCTGGCTCTACTAAAGAAAGAAAAAACTCTTCAGCATTAAACCTGGGCGGTTTCGATTTCATTTTTGTATGGTGAAAGGAAGTACTACGCTCAACTGTAAGCAGTTTCAAGATCTGAAGGTAGGATCCTGGTGAGTGTCAGGCTCATTGCCTTTGTCTCCACCTCGGTTGCTTAAGCAATGACTCTCGGTGTCTATTTCTCCAGCTGTCTCTATCAATCTGGATCTATCTCCTTGGCACTATCCAATACTTTTTGATTTTAAATCTCCATTTGCCTCTCCGTTTACGACTGGTTCTCTCAGCCTCCCTATCTCCATCTGTTTCTCTTTTTATCTACCTCTTTGTCTCGGCCTTCCTATTTCCGACTTTATTCCTTTGCATCTACTTCTTTGTCTCTGACTTTTTGTACCTGCTTTCAGTACCCACCTCCTCGTTTTTGTCACTTTTCCTGCGTCTCTGGCTCTGTCTTTCTTGTTGAATAATTTTCTTTATTTTTATTAACTTGTCCTGTCTCTTGACGCTAAGGAGTGGCCCGATACTATCAAAACACGTGTAAATAATCACATTTTTTCGTTATTCCAGCTCCAAATTTATAGACAATTTTGTATGTGACATGGATATTATGTATGTGAATTTTCATCAAGATCGTACGATTACTTTTTGATATTCAAAATTTTTCTATTTTACAAAGTCATTTTCTGATAACTAGAGAAAAATGATGATAACTAGAGAAAAATGGTTTTAATTTCTTTAACATTTGGCGGAGATGTAGAGTTTGTATATTATTTATTATGTGCTCCTGGAGTAAAAAAAATCGTTTATGAATTTCAGAGATATTCGAGGTTAAAACTGATTTAGCCCGCTTTTCAAATCGTAATTTTCAGCTATAAGTATACTAGAAAATGGAAATGACCGTGCTACGCGCGCGTATTATTTACTTGTTTTTGTTTTTTATTGAGGTTAATTTACAGCGCGCTTCACCGATACATGAAATTAACGAGATACGCTGGCCAATACGTTTAACAATACTTTTGGCTGCACTTCGATATTAATTGTGTTCTCTCTTTTATAAAAGACAACATAAAATTTATAGGCAATTTTGTGAGTGGTGTAGGCAACATATTTTTGAAATTTCATTAAGAAACATTATCTATTATACAGAATATTGAATTGCAATGATTTGGAGGTAATAGAAATGTAGGAAAGTCGTTCTTATAGATGGTGCAGTGCATGTGTGTTAGTTGCGCTCCAGGTAGGTAGGTTATTTTGTATTATTAATATCTTAAAACATAGTACTTTTGTCACATTATCAGTGGCAGCTAATAAAGGGTTAGAAAATAAGAAATAATGTGTAATTTTGTAAATACTGATGAAGTTGTTAAATTATTAAAAAAACATGTAGGATGAATAAACATATTTTATATTAGAACTATATACTATACGTATAGGAGTGATAAATTCATTTGGAGGAAGCTACGTGCCAATCTATTGGAAGCGATTTTTTTAATTTTTATCGGAGTGGATTCTCATTATAACTCGACCGCTATAAATTGTATATTTATGTAACATCACTAATTGCAAAATTTTTTTGAATAACTACGTATAATTAAAAAATGAATTATGACTTATTAATTCATGATTCAATAATTAAAAAATGAATTATAAATTATTGATTGTGTAATTCAACAATTTAAAAGTGAATTATGAATTACTTATTGAATAATTCAATAATTCAAAAATAAATTATCAATTATTTCATGTACAATTAATGATTCAAAATTGAATTATGAATTATTTCATGAATTAACACTGTGAGGTTCACCCATACCTACACGTAGCGGCGATGTGTGGCGAAGCATATACGAGAGAGAGAGATTGCTAGATCACTCTCCGGTATAAAGGGGCCACCGGCACACGACAAGTACGCATTCGGTCGACGAGCAGCCGAGGCACAAGAGGTCTGCTCTGCCTTAGTTTTTCGGCCGCTGACTTATGTACCTACATAAGTAGCGTCAAATAAAATCATTCTGTACATACATATACTTTTTTCTTTGTCATGTAGAACCAACCTCCCTTCTCGTCACCCACCTTACCCATCCCGGGCTTGTAAGGGTGTCTCATTTTGATCCACCTGAGTAAATCCATTCCCCCCACAGATCAACAGAAAACCATTCGATCCCCGACCGTACGATCCATCTCCATAGGCTCGAAAAGACGTCTCTTTTTCATTCATCTGACTAGATCCTTCCCTTCAACGGCTGAGTGGGCATGGCACTTTGGTTCCCGACCCGGACATCCATTATCCAACGGCTCTAAAAGGCGTCTTCTTTGATTTGCTCGACTACGATCCGTTTCCAACCTTTATTTCTTTCGGATCTCGTCCAGAGTATAGCTAGGGTCTAGCATACGAACACACTCGTGTTAGAATCTCCCCTAAACCGCGTTATATGAATATTTAGTACTGCATGATGAAAGATAGAGTTTCTTCAATTATAAGAGACAGATAAAAATAACGTTTCTTCATATAACTCACCTAACACCTGCTTGGCACGTTATAATAATCTCACACATTAGAGATAGGCAACAAATTATTTGCAGTGCCAAATTGATTTCATAACATACTTTCCTTTAAAACAAATGGGAAAAGTATAAAACATGTTTTGGATTTTTCGAACGTAACAATTCATTTTTAAAATTATTAATTAATGTCATTAAATCTTTAATGAATTTAAATAAAAATTGGATGTAACTCATCCCACGCGCATCTGTTATAAGACATATTTTTCTATCTACACTCACTTTATTTCATATCTATAACGCAATCTACACAACACATATTCTAGGAATAAAAATACTGAGAATATATTTTCACAATAAGAAAGCTATAGGTTTATTTAAAAATACAAGCTGAGTCGGTAACCACAACAGTATATCAAATTTTCCCATTAGTCTAGGCGCCAGAGGGGTTCCTGTAGCCGATGGATGTCCACGCTCAGGCTCATTTGGCACCGTGCGCTACGGCAGCCGCGTCATACGACGATGGTTGCAGCCGCGGCAACAATGCACGTGTATGTTGGTAGCGGCGGTGGCAACGCCGGCCGGCGACAGCAGGTCCGAGGCATCGCCTAGCTGGTCGAATCTCTCGCACGCTGCTGCTGTCGGTGTGCGCGAGTCGGACGAGTTTCGTGGAAAAGGAAGGGTGCGGCGCGGACAGGAGGATTATGAAAGTGTATGCGCGCGCTATGCGCTTTTCACATGCCGTGGCTTCATCACGTCACAGAACGTATTGCGACGTGTCATCGTGAAAGGTACAATGTGCATGACTGAATCGTGTAATACTTTTCTATTACTATATTTATAAATGAAATTTATTTTTTTTAATTAACTTCTAAAGCAAAAAGGTCTTCACATATTTTTACTTTCGACGTATAGTTTTCTCAGAAAAAATTCTTAAAGTTTCAACCACTTTTATAGGTAATGTATCGAACGAAAGTTCGCTAGATCAGCTAAATCAAACTATAATCGTTTGAAAGTAGATCAATTAAGCTCTTGAAAAACAAGGAGAATACTCTTATAACCAAATATAACTAACATAAAATAAATCCGAGCTTCACATTTTGCA
>JAPYZO010004963.1:0-14629 GCA_030522905.1 Torymus flavipes | reverse complement strand
TGATACGAACAGCTTTTATAATATAAGTAGAGAGTGTCATGCACAACAAAGTTTCGAAGTTTAGATGGGTGGCACATGTGATTCGCAGAGTCAAAAGCCTAGAAATATCAATATATATAGCATCAACTTGACAGTGATTTACTAGTGCATCAAATAAAAAATTATTAAACATATCAGAAGATTGGTAAGCATTAGAACGACCTTCAAGGTGGCTCCGTCGTGCTTTTCGGACCGATATATACAAATTTTTTACTATGCTTGTTTCACATGTTATAATTTGAGAAACAATATAGCATAAAAGAAGGGCTCTTGATGTGACAAAAAAAAATTTTTCAAAGAAATTTGAATGTTTATAAAGAAGATATCACTAATTGAAAAAAAAATCAACAAAACCGATAAATCTTTTTCACTTTTCATCCGATTTTAATTGGCAAGGTCTCATTTTGTTCCACCTTAATAAATCTATGTTACTGATCAATCTATATAGGATCAACTATTTTACAAATTAAATGCTTAGAGTTCATTAGTGATAAAGGCGTCTAAAATTTTAGGCAGGCAGCTAATAATAAAAATCGGACGGTAATTTTGTACATTATGCTTATCGCCGCTTTTGTGAACTGGATGGATATACGATAGTTTCCAAGCACTTGGAAAGTAACCAGTAGATATAGAATAGAATAGGTTTTTTGATAGCCGACCAACAACTCTTTATAAAGTACGCAGGAATACTATCAGGCCCAGACGTGATACAATCTATGAAATTATTTATAATGGACCGTAATTTCTCTTGATTCGCCTGAAAGCAAGGGACAGACTCTTTATCTTTATTCAATAGAATACAAACTGATAGTATCGGATCTATATACTGAGATGAAGTATTTAGAAAAAATATTCGGTATAACCGATCTAGAGTCATCTTTTGCAGTGGTATTATTGAAAAACATATGAGAGGGTATCGAGGTATCGTTATTGACGTTCCTAAGGTTGTATTGTCCGTAAGGTCCCTGCCAAAAGTCAGTTTTTCACGTTAAAACTGAGATAAATATGTAAAGCAATTGATCAATTTTTAGTTCTCGCGATCAATGCACTATTGCAATTGGAATATTATAAGCTTTAAAACTAAAAAATCAAAGCATAATATTGTAGACTTGGCACTATTCTTTCTAAAATCGTCATTGCGCTGAAATTAGTGCATTTTGATCGATTTTGACGATTTAAATAGAATAGTGCCAAGTTTACAATTAGGCTTTAATTTTTTATTTTTCCATTTTTATATTCCAATTGCAATAATACATTGTTCGCGAGAACGAAAAATTGATCAATTGCTTTAATAATCATTTATCGGAGTTTTAACGTGAAAAACTAATTTTTGGCAGGGACCTTAAGGCCAATACAACTTTAATATAGGCCCAAAAAGATCGGATGTTTAAACTTTAGTCGATGCCACAGCTGCCGCAGCCGCGTGGCCGCAGGACCTCGCCTCCCTTCCCCTTCGGCGACTTACTGTTTGCAACTTCTACGTGCTTTTCTCAAGCTTAATTTTATCACATGCAAAAAAGTGATAGATCATCCTTATGTAAAATTTTACGCTCTACAATTACTTTCGTTTGTAATTTTTTTTTCTATATATCTCCTATCGTTCGCGAGTTATAAGCGCAAACCCGGTTTTGGGGGTGTTTTTTTGCCAAGTTAGAACTGACGCCGGCGTTTTTGGAAGCTGCATTTTTGACCATCGTTTTTGGACGATGTGTGTTTTACCAAATATTCAAAATGCATCCATTCCCGCGAAAAGTTGATTTCAGACCTTCGTATACTGGCCTAGACCACGACGCACCCCATGCTGCGCCGGCCCCAAGCACGCACAGCACAGGCCACAGCTGTACATTCAATCTCTCATGGAGGGTATATATACTTTTGAACTAGGAATTTTGAGGTATAAATTTTTGGAAAGTTGTATATATACCCCCAGGAAAAAGACGTGAGGGGAAACTTTTATTAGCATGCAGTCAAAAGTATATAGCGTCAGTTGAAGGCTGCCCCTCGCGTGCACGTTCAGTTTTCCTGTCCAACGTGAATCCATAACAGAATGTATAGAATTTAAATATATAATATTTTTCGAAATTCGAAGTAACAATTAAAACTACTTTTACATAAGTTAGTAGTTAAAGTGTACCTACACGAATAATTTGTAATCAATTCACAATGTTAACTTATATTTTGTACGGTATTTTGGATATATATCGAGAGGAACCCATTATACGTATGAGTTTTTGTTTCGTCATGTTGCATTTTATATTATTGGAAATGCAAAGAGTGAAACGAGAAGCTGGTTATGAATCATTCTCAAACTTTTCTCTTCTGTAATAGATAATTCGTACGTAAATTTAAAAAAATGCTTGCTTCGTTGTACGTTTACACATACTGTTTTACTGTAATCGAGAAACAAAAAGAAATATTATATAAAGAGATATAGGTGTGCCGTCGCGAGTGCAAACGAATACGTATAATTCACAATGTGTAAGTATGCCTGTTTATTTGTAACTCTGGCGGGACTTCCCCGTGGTTAATCTTGTTATAATCCATGGCATCCGAACGGGTGTAGTGTCTCGAATACCAAGGGAAAAGTACTGTGCACACATCACAATGGCGCTGCGCTGCGGACGCTACAGTGTGTATGCTATATGTACGTACACGTGACGTCACAACTAAACTAGTGCAGTAAAGATAATACTACACCAATCGAGGGAATGGAATCGCATCACCTTGCAGTGTTTTCGTCTCACTCTTATTTTGACAACGCAACCTAACCGCATATACAAGCAAAAATGACAGAGGCCGTTTCTTGAATGGTGTGACACTGATTATTGGAGCTGACAAGATGATTCACTGGTAAGTACCTCATTATCTCACACCTCCACGATTAGATGATTTTTATTTGAATTCTATTTTTCGGTTAATGTTTTTTGTAGGTCACAGGATTCTGAAATTTCATGAGGAGCAAAGTACTTTCACATTGAATAACGATTTCCAACGACAAGACAATCAGCTGTTCAACAATGGATGTAATGGAAGTTTATAGCAGAAAAACCAAAATTAGAAATTTCGTCAAGTTTGTTTATTAGAAGGAAAAGTGCATGTGATGTATAAGAATGAAAAATTTTAGACATTGTAATAAATTTTTTCTTTAGATTGAAAGGTAAAGTATTGATAAAAATTAACTAAAAAATATTTAAAATAATGGAATCGGATTGAGTTAATTATTAAAAGCAAAATAATTTTCAGACAATAAATCATCATGTCTTTCTTACGGGGTTCTGCTAATTATGTCTGGTGCACTACAAGTGTGCTGGGCAAAGGAGCAACTGGTGCTGTATTTCAAGGTGTCAACAAAAATAATGGAGAGCCAGTAGCTGTCAAAACTTTTAATCAAGTCAGTCATATGCGTCCACAGGATGTACAAATGCGTGAATTTGAAGTCTTACGTAAAGTAAAACATGAGAATATTGTTAAATTGTTAGCTATTGAAGAAGAACAAGATGGTCGGGGAAAGGTTATAGTAATGGAGTTGTGTACAGGCGGTAGTTTATTTAATATTTTAGATGATCCTGAAAATACATATGGCCTTGCAGAGGAAGAGTTTTTACTTGTTCTAGAACATTTGTCAGCTGGAATGAAACATTTAAGAGACAATAATTTAGTTCATCGTGATCTCAAACCAGGAAATATAATGAAATTTATAGCAGATGATGGGAGCACGATATATAAATTAACAGATTTTGGAGCTGCTCGTGAATTACAAGAAGACCAACAGTTTGTATCGTTGTATGGTACAGAAGAATATCTTCATCCTGATATGTATGAGCGAGCAGTGCTTAGGAAGCCTGAACGGAAAAGTTTTGGTGCAACAGTAGATCTGTGGTCCATAGGTGTAACTCTATATCATGTAGCAACTGGTCAACTACCATTTAGGCCCTATGGTGGTCGTAGAAATAGAGAAACTATGTTTTTTATTACTACAAAGAAAGCATCAGGTGTTATAGCTGGAGCACAAACATCTGAAAATGGACCAATAGACTGGAGTAGAGACTTGCCAGCTACTTGTCGATTAAGTACTGGTTTAAAAAGATATGTTACTCCACTTTTAGCTGGACTATTGGAGGTTGATCAACAAAAAATTTGGAGTTTTGATCGGTTTTTCTCCAGAGTTACAGATACACTTTGTCGAAGGCCTGCCATCAATATTTTTGATGTTCATGGAAGTAACATGATCAAAATTTATTTACATCCAGAAGAAGAACGATTTGCTGCGTTTCAAGCTCACATACAAGATCAAACAAGCATTCCACCGAGGTCCCAAATAATTCTGAAAGGCCTAGTTCCAATATTACAATTAGTAGAAGAATCAACTCCAGGCAGAGGTTATCCATTAACAAGTGTAGATGAACCAATGTTTTTGTTCTCCAGAGAAAATAACAATGTGGTTGTACCTACAGATACAGAGCTTCCTAAATTTCCTGTTTTTTCAAGTTTAGTATCAGTTGAGACAGATGCTAGTCAGGCAAAAACTGCTTCTTCTGTGGGACACGAGTGCAGGAGAAGAATTGATAGGATAGCAAGATGTAGTAAATTATCACAAGATGCAGTTTCGGCATTCGTTGGTTATCTGACTGCAGAACTAAATAAAGCTTTAGAAAAATGCCAAAGGGCAAAGGATTTTACTAAAGCTGTAGAAGACAGAACAGTAGCTGTTGAAAGAGGAGAGACGATAGCTAAACAAGTATTTTTGGGTATTCATATGAATCAAGCATCAGTATCGTCCACGAGCGCTTCCTCGATTGCATCGGCCGGACCAAATTTTTCATCGTCGTCACAAAATTCAACATTGCCGTCTTTCGAAGCGAAGCGTTGGAAAAAAGATTTAGATGTTAAAAGTAACGAATTATTTGGTGAACTAGCACCAGCAATCACTCAGCTACACCAAAGGTATGATTAATTTTTTAACCCTAATTAATTTCATATAAGTTAATTATTATGCTAAATGAAATGCTTTTTGCATCATTGTACAGGTATGTAAGAGAAAATTGTTTAAAAAGTGAATGGGACACCAACACACGTGGGTTGTGGTGTCCATGGGCAGGCAAAGCAAGTCAAAGAGCTACTACACTAGTAGATCGTTTGCGAGATGGCTGGCAACATCTTTTACGAAACCGCGCTACACGAAATCTTACATATAATGACGAACAATTTCATGTTCTAGAACGTATTAAGGTAATTCAGAAATTTTATATCACACGTCATATTTTTAATATTGCTTATTGAAAAGAATAATAAAAATAAATTACTGTTTTTACTAATAACTTAGTTTTACGAATAAAATGAAAAAAAATTAGCCTTGTGATTACAAAAATAAGTAGAGCATGACAGCTACTTTCAAAACGCTACTAAAAGAGGTTATCTAGTGCCTTTCAAATTTTACGAAATATATCAAACAACCTTTTTTTATATTGTTCTATTCAGGTAACCGAAACTGGACGTCGCCTAAAGGAATTGCTCGAAAAGCAAGTATCTCCGGCAATAACTCAACGTTCAGACTGCCTTGCAGATTGGTACAAAATGGCCCAGACAGTCTTTCTGCAATCTCAAATCCTCGACAAAGATATGGACAATTATGAACGAGTTTTAGAGACGTTTTCGTTACGCCTATCTCAGGAGAGCAAAGAACGCTACGATAATATCTGCCGCAGCCTCGACACGTGTCTGCCAAGTGCTGGCAAGCAGATCAACAAGAGCATAAACAAGTCACAGAGTGAACTTGACGAGCGTAAAAAGCGTCGGGCTATGATGGAAGAGGGAAGGTGGAAGGATATACTATCAGCGCAGGAACAAATACTCATGATACTTTGTAATACTAATGCGTTGGTGGAAGAAATAGATAGGGTCACGCGGAATGAGCTCGCAACGTCGACACCGACAAAGGCGTTGTCGAGTGAGGATGTACGAATAGCTACGGGAAAGTAATTTTATAGCAGTGTATATAGCAGAAAGTTCGAAACTAAGAAAGGGAACGTTGTTGATATTTTGTGTATACGACAATTTGAATGGACAAACTCTTTTAAAAACTATAAAAGTAGAGCCTACTTGAGAAGTAAACATTTGGAAAACCATTCGTTAGTTAATAAATTTGATAGTATAGAATTTAAAAGCACCAGTTCATAAATTAAAAAATTCTATATTTTTATTAATCGCATAAAGGAAGTACGGATAATGAATTTATTAAATTATAAAGATAGATATTAGTTTCAGAATTGTAAGTAGACTCTACATTTAAAAAGTCCTTGTGGGGTAAAGGATTAGTAGGTCCATAAAGAGTTTAATACTTTTATTGTTATGAAAATAAAAGAAAGAAGTGATAAGAATCTTATTTTTGACAAATTCATGGTAAGAAATATATAAATTGAGTATGGAAATTTAACGTTTAAATATGCAGTTAGCTAAATAGCAATATGAAAAATATAAATTTAGCATTTCTCTTTTGTGTATAATTATGCTATTTCCGTAAAATAGTACATTTCGATACTAGTACGTGAAAGTGAGTTTATTCTCGCGTGGACGTTTGCGCCCGAGCGAAGCGAGGGTGAAAAAATCACACGAAGTTAAAATCACTTTCTCGCTCGCGTATCGAACCGTATTTTTTGATACGATGTGTACAAAACTTGATTTAGCGCATGCTTTTTTATTCGAGCGTGTGCGAAATCGAACTTTGCCCACGGATTGTTAAAAAATATTTTATTCTTTCCATAAAGTTTTAATAGGTCATTTAATACATTTTTGTTAAATGGCAGAATGCAAAGTATAATGTTTGCATACTCTGTTTAATACTTTAGTTAATGACAAAGAAATAGTATTATTTTATTTGTAACAGAATGAATGCAAATTTCACACAATTATTTATTACAATAAGTGAAAAATCTTTTTATAAAAAAAAAAATTAAAATCATGATAACTTCATTAGGTATAAAAAGACAAATTGTAGTTCTTCATTTTAGTTATTCATTTTATTTTGTGAATAAACTTAGGTCTTTATAAACATTAAAAAATTATTTTTTACCCGTCACAATTTATGCATATTTTTACTTTTTTTTACAAAAAAATTAATATGCATACTTCTTACTTATTTTTTAATTTAAATTTCTGTATTACACGAAATTGAAAATATTTGTAATGTTAATAATTAAGGGAGCATGTTTTCCTCTTGCAAAGACTGAAATAAACGATATAAATAACAATAGAAAAAAATTTTTATTTAATGACTGGAATGGTGAATAAGTCTCTATAAAATTTAACGTTTCGCAGTCACATTATAATGTACACGTAATAAAAATAAAAAATTTAATTTAGTTATCAAATATCAGATTGCGCTAATTCCTTTGTATTCGTTAACATCGCCAGCCTCTGTTTGTGCTTTTGTTCCTTATGCATTTCTTGGACTCCATTGAAGTAATCAAATAGATCATCAAAGTCGATTTTATATCTCTTCGATTCTGATGCTTTTGGTGGAGACATTTTCGTTTTGCTTTTTGCCGAAGATACACGCATTGAACTTGGAGGGATAGCCGTTAGTCTTCGGTGCAGCATGAAAAATGCTTCACTCTGCGGAAGGATCATAAGAATACCATACAAGGCGCGGACCAAAGACTCATTCGTTTCTGTTTCAAGTAACTCTAGTCGCAAATCTAATGGATATTAAACAATTATTTTTCAACAATTAATGGCATATTAGATTGATTTTTATTTACTTTTTAATTTATTATGTACTTACATGTAAAAATGGGCGATTCTATAAGTTGTACTAACTTATCGATTTCAGTAAGAAATTCTACAGTTACTTCAATATTTTCGCTAAAATTAAATGTCAAAGAAAATATAAAGTTTTTTCCTTTTTTTTTTTAATATAAAAATAAATATATATTTTAAAAGGATACAATGATTTAATCAGATCACAAGCATGATTGTAATTTTGTGTAAGTAAACATAAGGCCAAAGTGGCCACGGGATTGTGGCACCATGGTCTATATAAACCTAAAAATACTTCAACACTTTCCTGCAAAAACATGTTATAAAATTACAAACATATATAAAAACATTATATAAAAATTCGATCTATATTCTTTTTCTTTACCTCAGTATCTAAGTCTTTTAACTTGTTTCGTAAGTCAAAAAGTTCTGAGCTAGTTAATAAAATCGTATTTAACGTTTGAACCATAATACCGGCAAATCTATAATTTTGCTCTTGCTTCAAAATTTCCGCTAAAACTTTAAAAATATGCTGTGGATTCAATAAAACACACAATTCTCTGATAATAAATGCTCCTCTATCTTCTAATAAATGTCTGTCAGCTGAAAATAATCTTAATAAGTTTACCATAAATTTGGTAAAATATTTATTTTCACTACTATTAGCAGATTTTGAATCAATCAGTTCCGCCATCACAACTAAAGTTTGCTGGACTACTTCTTCTGAATTGTCACTTAAAACTTTCATAAGAACTGGGAATAATTCTTCAATATGAAGATACATTTTTTCAGGTAAATTCGTTAACAAATGATAAATCCATTTTAAAACAGCTACTTTTGTTTGCACAGGAATATGCTGTAGCATTAAATGTTTTGTCAAAACTTCAACAATACTAGCAAGATCTAAGCTATCACCAACTGAAGAATCTTCATTTTTTGAAATAATAAGCTTAAATAAACTGCTATTTACACGTGTAGCCGTTTCTTTTATAATTTTACGTGTATCTCCCTCATAAGATAAACAAGGCAGAATAGCAGTGAATATACCAGAAGTATAAGGTAAAAGGTTTTGACCAGACAATCGAACAAATTCGTCTACCCAAGTAATTGCAGTTAACTGGAGAAGTTCATCTGTATTTTGTGCATGTAAAATGAGAATATTCATCATTCCTGCAAAGTCGACTCTGGATGGATTTGATTTAATACTGCGAAGAAATTCCGCAAACACAGTATCAGTTAATTTTTTTATCTCTGGTATTGGATCTTCTAGAATTTTGAATAAACCATCAAGAATATCTGGTAAAAAAATTACAAGATCAATATCAGGCACTGCATCTAGCACTGATATCCATGATATAATAAACTGACGCGCAAATGGATTTTTTGTATATATTCTTTCTCTTAGAAGGGGAATGAATGCAACTAAATCAAATATTCCACTTTCTGTCACAATATCCTACATGAAATTAAAAATACAAGAATATGTTAATGAAAATTAAGATATTACAATTAAATACTGATTTTATTTATAAATACCTTCATTAATCTATCTAGTAATTCAGTAGCATTTTTGACACTCTGTTCAGTATCACAAGATAATTTACTCAAGGCTCCAAAGATATCTGTAAAATGTGGTAAAATAGAGCCTCGTGCAACTTTGACAACATTGTAAAGACTTTCACAAGCATAATATCTAACTCTAGAGTCTGAATCAGAAAAACAAGCTAAAATTGGATGGATCAAATCTTCTGTATATTTTCCAGTGTGTGTAGTTCCTAAGCCAACTGCTATAGCAGCTAGCCCAATTAAACCTCCCTTTCGAGAATGGGGATTTTGTGAGGCAGCAAAATCTTGACCTAATACTTTTAATAATCGTTTTATCTGAACTGTGTTGTTATGAGCAGCAAACTCTTTGACCATTCTTAAAAATAAATTAAATCTATTACAATTAATAATAAACATATTTGTTTTCACTATATTGTTAATGTTACTTTACTAATATATTAAAAATTAGTATTATTAGATATAATTTTGCTAAAATTTGGTGTACTTTTGTACTTTTATCATTGTTACTTTACTTCATATATAGTGTATTTGGTTTAAGTTGGAAATAAAATTAAATATAGATAATCAATTTTATTTTGACAATCAACATAAAGTAGCAGTGACAGCTGTGCAAAAATAGTATTATTATTAATGACTTAAGTTAAAAAAAATACTTTCTTTAAATAACATGTAAACAAAATATATATTGTTTAACCTCACTTTTCAATTTCAAGGGCTGCAGCTTTTCTTTTTTCATAAAGTTTGTCATTTAATGACTTGACACATGCCGCGCTTAACGGTGCATAATCTCTCTCTGACATTTTTTGTTTTCCTTTACAGTATTCTGATACATACAATTTGTTTTGATATTTTGATTTTGACAGCTGTATAAATCAGCTGACCGGATTCATGCGGCTTCCTGCAATTCGCTACTCCGAAACTCCGATCCGCAAAAATGGACATGCGCACTAGACGGCAACAAGGTATTCTGCTTTCTGCAATTGTGGATTGTATAGGATGAGTCACATAAGACACAACCAGTATAACCACACCTCAATAAGAATACATAAACAATACTAACTTGAAGCAGTTAAAAGCAGTTAATATAGTTTAAATATTCTAAATTTTTATACTCAATGGCCACAATTATAAAGACAAAAAAACTGTGAAATAAACAGCAATGTGTTATATTTAATACTTTCAGGAAATATAAATTTATCATTGTCAAACTATCAATTTGATAAAAAAAAAGGATTTTACATTTTGCAAATAAGTACATAAAATAGTACATTTCGATACTAGTGCGACAATTTGATTTTCTTCTCGTGTGACTGTTACACACGAGGAGAAAATCAACTTCTCACACAAGTGTCGAACCGTATTTTTTGACATGACGAGCGAGAAGTGAGATTTTTGCACGCATCGTTTATCGCAGCGTGCGCGAAATCGAACTTCTCGCACGGAGTGTCAAAAATGTTATTATTGCCTACTGTGTTAGAGAGTTAAAATACTTGCAAATTCGAATAATGATTTAAAAAAAAAAATAAATATACTGGCTATAAGTATTTCAGCAATAATTTTTATTTTATTCCATATTTTACATTTATCATACTTTTGAATAAATTTCAAATATCATTCTCCGCAGTTATTACAAAAACATAAAAGAATTAAAAAAAAACAAAATTAAAACACATTTAAATTTTCTAAATATACAAAAATAGCTCGTTTTGTAGAATAAACTTGCAAAATTCATTATGATAAATCTCATCATAGAGGATTTGAGGTAAGAGGAAATAATTTGAAATCTAATAAAAATCACAGGAACGATTAATGTCATGAAAAATAGATTCATTTAATAGACGCTTACAATAAAACAATAATAGTAATCGTATATACAGAAATCGAAGCTCTGTTTTGTCCCATCACAGATTTTGCACGCCCACGTGCATATAACGAGCATGCATGTAGCAGGCTTATAATAATCTCTCTCTCGCCCTCTCTCTTTCTTTCTATCTTCCTTCTTCTTCTACCTGGATGGACTACCATATTTTCTGATTTTCGTTTGCTGATAACTTCTCATCATCGGTTTCGCGTGATCGCGTTCGAGTGTCTCTCTTTATTCGGTGATGTAGCTGTTGTCGCTAAAGTGCCTCAGTAGCGGCTAACGGGCGGACACACCCCACAGTTGTCTCGGTGGTCATGCCCATTATGTGCCGCTGGCGCAGCGTCAACGCTCGCGATCCTCGTTATTATTGTGCTGCTCCGTCCTGGTGCCGCGGCGCTCGTGGTTACACGGTGCTCAGCAGCACCGGACGCTACGTTAGCCCTGCGTCAGTGGGGCTGCTTCACTTCTAATAATTGTGGATAGTTCTCGACGATGTTCAGGAGGATATTGTCGATGTAAGACCGGAGCCGGGTGTTGACTTCGCGCTGCTCCTTCAATGCTTGTTTTGCCTGAAAAAATGTTAATGTTGTAACTCTTAAATATTGTCAATATTAATGGATAAAGTTTCGACTATCAAATTAATTTGTGCGAGGTTCTCAAACTTAATGACAGTTTCTAGTGTATGTTTATCTGACGTGACATATTTTGAAAATTAACTTTTTTTTACATGTTTCAATGCAATTTGTACATTAAAATTGGCGTTAAAACGTATTATACAATAATGAAATAAAAAGAATTTTGTCAACGTTTAAAAAAAATAGCTTATTCTTCTTTCAGTTTAAAAAGTAATATATTTTTCTAACTATTTGAAATAAGACATCAACTCACTTCTGCAAGAGTAGTAAAATTATCACAAATATCGGCGGTGCCAGACTTTCCAGTATCAACGCAGTCGGCCTGCAAAGACAAAAACAGGATAATTAATCAGACAGCTCTCGAGAATAGCTTCGAAAATAGACTCAAAGAGAAATCTTAAAATACCTGATCTTGCGCAGATCCGGTTAAGAGTAATTCAGTAGCAAGACTTGGACTGTTTTTCCTATTGATTGTATTGTCATTTGGGTCTTGTCCACCTGGCAATAAAAGTTCGCGGCCGGCATGTAGAGCCGCAGCAGCCGCTTGCAATTCATCACGAGATTCTTCTAAATCTGGAATGAAACGTCAAAGATTAGCGAATTTATAATTTACTATTTTTAAGAAAATATTAGAAACAGTATAATATTTGAAAGTTATGGCCACGTAATGAACGATCTACTCTAATCTGACAAAATTTACATTAATGCATAGACTTTCATAATCTAACAAAATATGTAAACTCAGTCGTATGCCTTTTAAGCCGGCCTCATTACAAACTCGAACAAAGCGATTACTACAGTTAAACACTGCTCAAGTAGATAACGATTCCCTCAAGTTTCATATTTCTGTATAACAAAGACATTTCCACCAAAAGCACAAAGAAACAAAACCAAAGTGCATTCTTACTTTTGTTCCGTGCTCTCAGATTATCCATCTCCAGGGTCATGTCCTCGATCCTGCGCTCGGCGTCCATCCTGTGCGCGAGCTCCTCCTCGGCTCGCTTCAGCGCCCTGGTCGCCTCGTTCAGATTGAGACTGGTTCGCCTCTCGGCTTCCTTAGCCTGTTCGGCCTCATGCCGCGCCTCCTCGCAGGCTAACTCCAGGCGCGACTTTTCCGCGCGCAGCTTGTCAAGCTGTTCGCGTAGCCGGGCGGCTTCGTCGCGCGAGCGCGTCACCTCGAGTTCAGCCCCCTGGAGCTTTATCGCACTGTTCTCCAGCTGCAACTCCTTCTCGCGTTCTAGTCGGCTTGTCCATTCGCGGTGCCTCCGCTGCTCTGACTGTTGAGGAAGACGAAAAGTGTTAGACTAGGGTAAAGTTTCGTTTTAAATAAGTTCTAAGAAGCATGAATATGAGAAATATTTTTGAACTCTGATAATGATTTTGCTTTGTTCAGCAGTTTACTCGATTATGTTGTTACTAGTTTTTATAGTTTTATTAGATTTTAAAATAAAATTTGACAAAATACTCATTTGAAAGATAAAATATCTAGAGATTATGTAGATGAAATATAGTTTTTTTTAAATAATTAAGTAAACTTTACTTGTTAAAATAAATTTAAAAGTTCAAGAATCTAAATGCAGCCCATTCTATAAAAACTCACTTGAAGTAAGTATACTCAAATGGTGTATACACATATTCCAATCCGTTATCGGATTATTACTGCGTTACAACATTATACGAAAAAATCGTAAACAAAAGGTGTAAGTATAAAATTATAACGTACCTCGAGCCTCTCTTCTGCCCGGCTCTCGGCATCCTTGGCCGACTCCTCGAGCATGAGTATGCGGGCCTGGAGGGTGGCATTTTCCTGCTTCACCCGCGCGTACCTTTCCTCACCAGCCGACTGCGTATCCACGAGGACGTTCATCTGCTCCTGAATGATCTGTACCTGTGAATCGACAAAAGGTCGCTATTAGCTGTGTGATCAGTTTAAAATAGTGATACACCAACAGATTTTTATCCAGATAAAGCTTTTAACATTAAGAGTATAGCTGCAGAAGTTACACATAAAAAGAAGGTCGTTTAGTTGTCGATTTTATTTGATATGTACGTAGGTTGGACTTGCGATTTATGCATCGTACTGAAGTGCTAATAAAAATTGCAAGAGACGAGTATTCATAATGCTAGTATTTTTTCTACCGATTGTTTGTATTTGTTATCTAATTTATTTTTAAAAATAGATAATTAAACTATTTTTAACTTTTACAAATTTTAATACTTTATGAACCCTCGTAGAATATATTTCTTGCGGGCAAATGTGGCACTGCGCGGGGAGAGATCTGCCAAGAAAGTAATGGCAACCGCCAACGCACTGCGTATCGATTTAAACTCTGGTGAACCCAAGCCCATTTACCGGCGCATAAAATAAGATTAGTTCCACTATTAATAACGGTAATGCCCTCGTAAAGTAAAGAACAATATTGGATATTAATTTAACGTTTTATCTGACGCAAAATAAAATGTTATCTGTTAGATCGGTAAGATACACGCGAGATTAGAAAGTATTTTAACATATATTAATATAATTTTATTTTGCTTTTGTTTACGACATATTGTTCCTAACATAATTTATTTATGTATATATAATTAAATATTTTTTAACTCATTTAATTTTTTTTTTATAACTGAAATAACGTTTTGTAAAGTAATTTAATTTAGAGACCTTTGAATATAAAATAAGTTTGACTTCCTAATTATACTAAAAGTACTTAAAATTAGTATATTTCGCGATGCACGTAATATAACCATTACAAGAACATATATAGGTATG
>JAPYZO010004962.1:0-10717 GCA_030522905.1 Torymus flavipes | reverse complement strand
TTTACAATATATTTGACTTATTTTATTATAATAATAGTTTTTATCATTTTTTCAGGTAATTTTGGCCAAAAAGGCCTATAGGTGTAAGACCGCCTTAAGTCACAGGTAAGCGTGCCTTAAGTGCGGATTTAGGTCATACAGTGCTATAAAAATGCATAATGAATAAACATATTTTACATTTGAACTATATACTATACATGTAGGATCGATAAATTCATTTGAAGGAAGCAAAGTGCCAATATATTGGCAGCGGTATTTTTATTGACTCAGTTTTCTAATGGTATTGACTATTTATTACAATTTTTTTTAGAATTGAAATCCATAGATCTTTTATATAATCTTCAATTAAAGTTAGGGTGCCCATGATGCCACACCTTCTCCTAATTAAATTTTCCTAATTCTTAACCAAAACTTCTTTGTAAGTATAAGATCGTTTGGTATGTAATATATATCTTTCACGTGACACAATCGAAAATATCAAGATAGTTGCATCAACGCTATCTTTGTAATAAACAGAGTATATTACATATGTGAAAATTGCACCTTGTTACAAGTAACTGCGTACTAAACGTATTCTCTATAAAATGTCGCATTTCAGACAATTGCGCATACATAATACAAAGGTGAGATGAATAATACAGACGTGATATACAATAGGCGGTCCTGCCATCTGTTGCTAAAAGCGTCACGAATTCAGTATTCTATCATCTATTGAGTTCTATACAGTAGATAATGCAAGTGATATATATTCACTGAGTCTATAGTAAATACGGCGGTTTCGCATTAACTTGTGTAAACAATATTACTCTGTAAAAATTGCAATTTTTCATCTTAAAACCTCATTTTAGAACGTATAAAGATAATGGATATATTGCCATATAATTTTCGCACGTGTGAAATATTCGGTTTGTGGTCTGAAGACAACAATTTTTTTACACTAAAATCGATTTACAGAGTTGTTGTGTTGTATCTAATATTCCAGTTTACACTGACAGAGTTAATGGAAGTGGTAACTATGAAAGGTACTCTAAATGAATTTACGGAGGTGCTTTTCATAACCTTTACATATCTTACTCTTTGTTTGAAACTTCTAAATTTTGTTAGTCGTCGAGATGAGATGTGTTCTTTACTTGATGATTTTCGATTTTCGTTATGTCAAGCAAAGTCCCGGAAAGAAAAGAATATAATGAACAAGTACTCAAATGTCGCAGCAAAAATGTTTATAATGTACATGTGTCTTTCACAGCCAACTGGAATAGTAATTTTGGCTACACCTCTTTTAAGTTCAAATAATAGACACTCTCAACTTCCTCTTAGAGCTTATCAGTTTTTTAATACATCAAGTACAGTTTATCATTGGATTGAATATGTGTATCAATGTTTTACGCTAACTAATGGAATTATTTTTAATGTAACTATGGATAGCATGGCCTATGGATTTATTATAATGGTTACTGCACAGATGGAAATAAATTGTTACCGTATTCAAAATGGTACAATTTCAATTAAAGAGAGCATAGAACATTACCGAATAATACGAAATATTATAGTAAAAATTCAATGCTTCTTTATACGCGTTATTGTGCCCCTTTTCTGTTTTAGTCTCATTACTTTGTGCGCAAGTATCTTCCAAATGTCTCAGGTGAAAAATTCATTATATTTTCATAAACTTAATTATAATATCGATTCTACTGGCCCATCTACCAGAGTAATGTGCTTTTTAGAACATGAATTGTAATAAAAAAGACAACATTTTTAATTATTATGTCAATTATCATTATTCTGACGGAATAATTTAAAATGCCGTCTTTTTTATTACAATCCATGTCCTAAAAAAGAACATTACACTGGTAGATGGGCCAGTAGAATCAACATTATAATTAAATAAGAATTCTACTATTCGCTGCAAAAAAACAAGCTTTTCATAAACTTGTTTAGTTAAAGTCGAAAGTATAAATAATTGACGATTTCCCATAATAAACATGTACAACTTTTTTACTGATTGCAATTCAATATATTTAAATTAAAAATTAATAACATTACATATTAAGTAAACTCCAAAATCAAAGTTTTTTGTCTGATGCTATTTGTACGAAAAAAATATAGCACGTTAATCCAGAGTATAAGTTCCAAAACACCTGGCTGTGATGTTTTTTTTGTTTTGATATTTGACTAGACAAATCATATCCCATTATATATATATACTTTGTGCACATAAATCGGTCGTACAAATAGCAGAGGCGAAGTTTTTTAGACTATTGATGCAAAAGATATTTCATCATTATCATAACAGAAATGTATTATAGACAAATAATAATGAATACAAAATAAAAAACTCGCATAGAGAACAATATGATGATAAAAAAAATAATATGAATAATAAATATCAGAAACTAAAATTCAATATATATTAAAATAATATATTTTTTTTACAGAAACGAATAATAAGTATTGAATTTCTATGTCTTTCCATGTATTTAACTTGCATGTTTTATCAGATCTTTTTCTATTGCTGGTTTGGAAATGAATTGGAGTTAAAGGTAGTATTGACATCATTTTAAGTATTACAACCCTAGCAAAAAAAAATCACCAATTAAAAAAAGTTTAAATTAAAAAAATTTTGATAACCTGCAAATATACAATTATTTGTTTAACTCAACTCTCTAAAAAGTATACACAAATCTATAAACAAGTAGATATATCTTCGAAGGTTTTGAAAACTTTTTAATTTTGATATGGTTGACTCCTTATGAAATTGCACAAGGAACAAAATGAACTCTTCCAATTTTGAATCGGATCCAAAATAAAAAAGATTAACATTAATAGTTGAACTTTTTTTTAATTGGTGATATCTACCTTTGCAATATTTTCTCAAAACACTATTGTTCTTTCTCAACGGGAAAGCTTTGCAACGGTAAAATTATTGTCTTCCGAGAGTTTGAGGATTTTCAATTTCTTCCACCTTTCTGAGTCTAAATATGTAATTTTTAAAAAATGTTGCAAATTGTATAAATTACCAAGGGAGTAAAGTAGGCTATTTACGCTCGCGAGTCCCTTTTTCATATATCCGATGGGAAGGTATTTGTGTGACTTGCAGAACGTTTCGTTACGTCTCTCACAAACTAGACAAAAGATTGTTAATAACAATTAATAATAATCTTTAAGGTAAGAAGTATTGACAAATGGTCACACAAATTAACACATGTAAACCCTTTAGTAACAAGCGAGAGTATAAACAAATAAATCATAATCTTAGACGTAATTAAAAAATAACTATTAATTTACAACTTACAATGAAAACTCTTCTTGAATTTATTCTAAGCGTGACTTAAGTTTATAATAAAATAAAATATTGTTTGACAATAAAATTAAGCGCTGGTAAAACCGATATACTTAATAATGCTGATTATACATGAACGTGACGTAACTACGTTCTAAAAAAATTCAATATTCATAAAAATATCTGCGACAATACTAATCGAATTTCTCTTCTCACTTCGCTCTTTACTCTTCTCTCGTTTACTCAAAGGTGATGCAGTCCGGGCCTTCGAAATGTTACCACCCGCTGTGACTGACTTGGTAAACGTCAAATGAGCTGTTACTTTCTAATTTATCGGAAGTAAAATTAGTCTACTGATTGGGCGCTTATACTCCGCTGCAACAGTGTTTACCAAAGCCACTTACTTAGCTAGCCCATCAACACCAGGATATAGTTACACAATTGAAGACTTCTAAGGAAAAAAGCGTATATCAACGCGCCCTTTTTCCTTTCAATATTTATTTGTTTCTTTGTCTCAACTAAACATTAGATTAGATTAGATTAAATTGAAGAACTCGCAGGGACCATTGCGGTTTAGCGCCCTTAGCTTGCTTGCCATTGTACGCTATTCCCCACCTACTTCGAGGCCCACATCAGGGGAGGCCTACTGCAGAGCAGTAGTCAAGGACCCTCCTAATGCTGTGCTCCCTGATCTCTGCTGGTATCGCTACAGCCCTCGCAAACAGTGCAGGAAACTCACAGATCACGTAGATTAACGTTTCCTCGCGGTCTTCCCCGCACCTAGAGCAGTGCGCGGAGCTTGCCTTACCTATTTTGTGTTAAAACCCCCTCAGGTTGTAGTGCACCGTTATCAGTTCCACTGATCTTCTGAGTACCTTTCTGATCCCCCATAGGTCATCCGTTACTCCTCACAGGGCCTTGGTTTTGTTGCAACTCACAGTCGTGAGCCACTCCTCCTCGTATAGGCTCCTGATGTGAGCAGCTATCCTGTTCCGGCCTTCTTGCGCCGGCATGCCAGCTTGCTGTCTAATGAGGCCATGAGTGCGGCTCTCTTGTTTAGCAAGAGTATCCGCCCTCTCGTTCTTTAAGATAGACGTCCACCAGCCTTTCTAGCGTCTTCAAAAGAAATGAAGCGAGGCTAATGGGCCGGTAATCTTTTACTTCCGTGGAACTTTTCTTGTTTCTCGTGAAAGTAATTTATGAAATATAAATACGTTTTCCTTAATAACTAATGACAGAGTGGAGATAATTAAAATATTAATAAAAGAAAATATAGGTGATTTAAATACCTTTTAAGAAAAGTTCATTATATTATGTAATAATGACTGTAAGATATAAAAAAAATCAAAAAACCTAAATCAATAAAAACTAAAATCTATCAGGGTACCGAGTTTTTTTCGCGAGACGAAGAGACGTCTTTGTCCGACGAAAATCGGTCGATTCGTTTGGGAGATTTTGTATTATTTCACAAGTAATTACTTGAGTAATTGCTTAAGAAATTTCTTTGTCTTAAGTTATTCATTTGCATTTGTTTGAGATAGCACTAAAGATATGAAACATTAATATTAAATCACCGTACTCGAATTAAGTCGAACTCGAACTACTCGAATTAGATTGAACCAGTTGGCTCTCTTAGAAACTTATAAAATGATATAATTAGTTAAATGTAATTTCTTTTAGATTTATCTACTCATTCGCAATAACATTATAATAATCATAAGATTACTAGAAGAACGGACTCAATGGTTGACCAACCGTTAAAGCACTATAACATTAGCCGTTGGCCAAAAAATTTGATCAACTGTTGACAAACCTCTTTTCATAGGACATTTCGGTTGGTCTAATTTGTATCAGGTAAACCACACTCGATTAGCCCATCGCCTAACCAGTTGCCATCACAATAATACAATTAACGCGCACCCAAAATAATAAAAACAGCGCACGATTGGCACGTGGTCAATTTACCAGAGAACATAGGAATTTTTTTTTTTTTTTCTGGCAGTGTAGCAAGCTGACATTACAATAATTAATGCGTGCACAATAGTACAAATAGCGCGTCATTGGCACACCGCCTAGCGAGGTGCTATCATAATAATTAATTTAACATAAAAATGTATAATAAAACAAAATTCTCCCCGCGTGATTTTATGTAACTGGATAGGTTCATAGGCAGAGGATTATCGAGTCTCTAGTTAGAGAACGTGCGAAAAGGAACTTGGTCGATCAGAAACCTGCTGATTATTAAAAATTAAAGTCTTGGTTATTATACAATTCATTTTAGACATTCTGTTTCTTTTGCATTTCTATTAGTTTTATCACTTGTTGATGTGGCATGTCATAGTTTCAGCCAAGCTATGAGCCAAAAATTGGACAAAATCCTCCTTACAGTTTTAATTTTTGATACTTACATATTAACTATCAAAAATTTTGATATTTCTCATTAGTTAAAAGGTTATTGAAGTGTGAACTCATTTCAAAATTTTCATTTATGTCAAAATATTCATAATATATGGTAAAATAATTTTTCAGAATAAATTGTTGAAGGATGCGATTTATACAAGTAACTGGTTAGATTATAATACAAAAGAAAAAAAAAATATGTGGTTTATAATGTTGTCTTCCGAGTATGATTTGGGCATTTCTTTTCATGGACAATGTGGTTTAAAATTAGGTACATTCTTGTGGGTACGTAAACTACTTTCACTTAACTTTTTTCAATTATATAAAATGCAAACCAAATTATGACGAACATTTTATTTGCAGATTTTGAAAACATCATACGCGGCATTTAATTTGTTGCAACTTGTAGAGCTAAAATAATAATTCTTATTTTAGGTCTCTTTTTAATAACGTGATGATTGATTGTTGTCTATTGATTAATATGAAGTTTATTGTATTTTTTAAAATAAAATTATTCTTTATAAATTAAAATAGTATTTTTAACCTTTCGCTTTATAAAAATTTGCGTTAAAATTGTAATCGACAAACTTTTTTTAGTATCTTTGTAATTTCATTAAAAATTAAAACTTAAATATTGTCAGCTTGGTAAAAAAAGGTACCATCTCAGAATCTGGTTCGAGACGGTACGAATTCGGAAGCCGGTCAGAAAAAATACCGATTCGGAAGCCGCTTTGAAACGGTATCGATTTGGAAACCGAGTTTTCGAACTAGTATCTATCTTTAAAAAAGTGATGAGCGGAAAGTGAAGCCAAAATAAAACGTTTGTGATTGGTTAAGTCCAACCAAAATAAACTTGTGATTGGTTGACGCTGATGTGACTGACACAAGGCTGTTGTGCTTAAGATCTGAGCTGATTGGCTTAAAACTAAACTGCGTATAAAACAACCTGTACTGTAGGCTTCTGCATATAAAACAATGTACAGTGTTTTATGACAGTGTCATATAAGGAATATATATTCTTTTTCATTGTTGACAAATCCTCTCTTAAAAAAAAGCGAGTTCTACCATTAAAATTTAATATTCTTGAATATTATTACTGATATTAATATTGTACATAAATCAAAGTGTAAGAAGTTATTTTCAATTAATGAATAACTGCGTTTATAATTATAAAATTCAGTTTTAAACTTCTAACAAGAAAAAATAAAGCACGCATGATCTCGCTAGTAGTGTAAAACTTTACTCTATTTAATTTCTTTTTCTTTTTTAAGAAGTCTCTATCATCTTTATAACCGAAAATATTACCATTTGAAATGAGTCAAAAAATACAAGTATCAAAACTGCGAAAGCGTATATGAAGTTTTCATGATTCACAACTTTTTTACTTAACCTATTGTATTTTTATCTTTAAAACCCTAGCGATACGTGGGACTTATTTATATAGTTTGTTATGAGAAAATTAAAACCAATTACTCAATTTTTGAATATTTATAAATATAAAAATTTAAGGGACTCTGCTCTTTTCAGTCTTTAATATACTTCTTGCGTAATGGTACGCTTTCGTATGAAAATTTGCGGTATCGTGTAAAAAATCACAGAATAGTATATTTTTGTCCTCAGGCCGCGAAAGACTCAATGTAAATTAATGTAATACATTTAGTATTTTGGGATTACGTACTATATTGGTCCTCAGGCCGCAAATTGAATTTTGCGGCCTGTATAGAGGTCGCGAAATAGTCAATGTAAAGCAATGTAATACATTTAGTATTTTGAGACTCCCATATGGAAGTCGGGCGTATAGATGGGCTGGAGTAACTCGAATAATTATCGCTATTTTTTTATATAAAAATTAATTTCATATCTTCAAACATGTATTTATTGAATGTTGAAACATTAGTAACAAAATATGATAACCTGTCTGAAAAAAATCGCAAAAAATCACAAAAACATTTTTTTGGCCTTACAAGTGCATTTAACCCCTTTAATACCAGGGACCTCTGTGCAGCAGAAACAAGTTTAAACAAGTTTTTCTTGCAAAAACAATGATGTTAATGATAAAAGCTAAGTTTCAATTAGTGGGCACAAATATTTTTCGTCCAAAAAGTCGCACACAAATAATTACAAAAACAAAAAATGCTTAAATAGTATATTACGCAACAAAGGAAGTAAAGAGTTGGCCAGTCCAGAGCACGTGTACTCTGAACGTGCTCTGAGTTATGCGTGCTCTGGGGTAGCCCTCTATATCCCCGTGTTGCGTATACTATTTTTCACCATACCTGGGCCGAAAATCCCACATTCGCGTTTTTGAACCGGTGACACTTTCAGCCAGGATATGGTAGTAAATCATTTTAAACACCAGCAAACATATTTTAATGAAAAATTTTGTAAATTATCTATTAAATAATTATTTACCTGTTAATATTCAGCAACTCCTTAGTCCGTACATTTGGCTTGTTTTGGTTTCTTTGCACAATGAAACTTCTCTAGCCTTTTGGAATGCCGATACTCTCTTTGATTTATTTCATTCTTATCTATTAAGAAAGCACCACGATAAAAAACCGTTTGGATATCTGTTATGGTCAGGTCTTTAGTCTGTCAACGAACAATGGTATAAAGTAACTTCGATGGCATCTTGCATACTCTTCAAATCAAATCTATTATTGACAATTGCTCTTCTATAATATTTCTGCAACTGATTTATTTTAGAAAAAGTAAGCGCTCCAGCTAACTTTCCATCAAGCTTTACTTTAGTAGCAAGTTCTCGAAGGCCTTTACCCATTTACTTTTGCACATAGTTGATGCAATCTGCTTTTTCTATAAAATAGAAAGTGCCAGTTCATTAAGGGGGCAAGCTTGGGTTAAAGTCTAAAAAAATAGAATTTAGTATAATTAATCAGATAAAATTATTTTTTCAAATCTTTATAAAAAACAACTCAAAAATAGACATAAAAAAACTACATTTTAGCACCCCATAAAATTCTGTAGAAAAACCTGTAGGAAAACTTGTATAAAATTCTCCTGGAAATTCTATAGGAAATTCTGCATGAAATTCTGCAGAAAATCTGGCAGGAAATCCTGAAGGAAATTGTGTACATAATTTTATATATAATTAAGTATGATATGTAGAATTAAATTTTTTATAGAAATAATTATATTTTATTTACAATCCTGTAGAAAATATTAAAGTGTATTGTATGTGAAATTTTATGTTTAATTTTGTAGAAAGTATATATACCTATAATTTTTGTTACGAGTAAGGAGAGGAAATTTATCAATAATTATTGTATCATTTAAATAAAGGCTTTATCGGGCACGATATAATAAAACGGTATGGCATATCTCGTCCGAAAATTGAACCTGGGATCTCCTGCCCTTCCAGATGAGCTGCCGATGGCTATGTGCGTCTTTTATCGAGATGTCCTTAAGTGCAATCGGATTTCAAACTTCGTATTAGCGTTATAGTACACAAAAAAAATTATTACCTATTCCAAAAAAAATTTTGTTTGAAGTAGGTTAGGTGGAACCATAGGTGGAAAAGGTACACTTACTGCAATTCTATTAAGACGATCTCACCATTTACTATGAAAATGCTATTCGAGCCACCTGCTCATCATCAGTCAAAGAAATAAAACATTTTATTTGGGCCACATTTTACCACAAGAGTTTCACTCATAAAAATCCACGGCATCACTTCTGTCCAGTAGGAGAAAACAGCTAGTGTATGTACCAAAAAGCAAAGGCTCAAGACTCAGTAAATTTTTACTTTCAATATTATTTCAATCAATACAAAACAATAGATTGAAATAAACTGAAATTCAATGACACTAATTTATTGTTATCCCCGGGTTCTATTTTAAACGATAGATGAGCATTTTCCATGATACCGGGCGCATCCCCAGGTGGGGGGAGACCTAGCAAGAGAGAACAGGGGAGAACTAGCAAATACTGGTCAGCTTAGAATATATTGAATAAGCAGCCACGGACATAGAAATCGTGAGAATGAACGAATAAATAAGCACAGTATAAATGGGCTGCGATCGACGGATTGTGGATGTTCCCGTTAGACTAGCCAGAGGGAAAGTAGTAAACTCCCTAACCGGGTTGGCAGGAGATGTCAGTAGCTAAGCTCTGCGTTAGCATTCAAAACGCATGTTCAATGTGAAAGGATCGCTCAAGTGCTCACTGACTGGAGCCAATGGAGGGGTTGAAGCAATCATTGTCAGTATTTCCTTATATCCGAAGTTGCGTAAGGTAAATTGCACACCGTCTAGCCTGAGGTTTGGGTCAGGTGTCGGGACGGACCCGACATCATCCACTTGGATGTGGTGTTCCGGAGACGAACAGTAGAGGCAGGGATTTTCTCGAGATGGCCGCTAGATTAGGTTTGGTGGTTACGAATGAAGGCTTGCTCACCACCTACAGACGTCCAGTGTTCGGCGAATACATCCCCGAAATCACTTTCGCATCTGAGCAACTGGTACCGAGGGTTAGCGATTGGCAGATTTTAACAGAAGAGTCAGGCAGTGATCACGAGTATATCTCGTTTACGGTTTTAGATAGTGTCTAGTCTCGAGGCGGGCTTCGAGCGAGCAGACCATAACTGCGGTGGAACGCCCATAGATTAAACAAAGAACGGCTGTTAGAAGAGTTAAGGGTGTCGCGAGGGGCCGATGAAAACGGTTTATCAGCCCGGGAGCGTGCGAAAGCCCAGGCGAGCAAGGTAACTAGCAGGTTGGCTATAGTGAGAGCATGTGATGCCTCCATGCCACGAAGCGGAAATAGAAACCGTCGCCAACCAGCGTACTGGTGTACCGAAGTGATCGCCGAGTTACGTAGGACATGCTTGAGCCTTTGTAGACGGGCACAGAGCGCGCGAGAACGACGCGGGGCCACAGCACTTAAGGTGGCTTGGGCGCGTGGTGCCGTATCAAGTCGGGACCCCAGTGGGGGCCTTCTTTGCTTTTTGCAATTTCCGAAATTTTAATTTCAGTAATCACCTCCGAACTACTTTAGAAAGTTTTAAAAAATCCGAGTTTT